>JABASD010000151.1:0-113597 GCA_019776165.1 Pogonognathellus flavescens
GATTTGTGTTTATCCGTTCGTGAGTTATAGAGGTCACGGACAGACGGACGGACGGACGGACAGACGGACGGACAGACGTAGACACCAATGTTATAAAGTAGCTTATACTGCGCTACTTAACAATGGAGACACTTAGGTAAATGATAGGACATTAAGCCCTATTGTAATTGAAGATAGATCATGTTCCGTTATTATTCTAATTACTACGCAGTCTACCGGGTACCTACTGCCAGAGGGTCATACATTTATTAAAATTGGTATAATGTCCTATATAGGTAAACAATTTAGCATTCATATTTTAGTGCCTGTCAAAATTGAACTACAGATATTCAGCACAGTTTAATGATGGTTGTTAGTTTAGGTAGAATGTGGATTACCTATGTATAACTTACAAATATTTGTTGAGAAAATTATCAATTTTGAATATCTAAATGTTTAGAAAATGAATTTATAAACGGATCCACTGTGCCCTGATTTGTGCTTCCTTGTTACGTTACGACACTGTGCTCCGCGTTCAAACGCACATAAAACAGTATGTAAGTACCTATCTACAATCATAACTTTTTCATGGAAACTCGCTTATGTAAATGTAACTACACTTATTCCGTTAGACATATTAAAGCTATCTGTAGTTTTACTTCTAGGTGGTTCTACGAATTGATAATCACGTGATTAAGTAAATAGATAGCCTTTAGGCATGTTATTATTGTTATTATTAATGTTATAATGCTCTCATATTTAAGTAATTTTGCCAGTACGTTTGAATACAGGTTTTCAGATTCGGAGTTGTTTGGAAAATTCAAGCACACAAATTTGAGATTTTCCCCATGCTCAGTTTACTTTTGTGTACAGTAAATATTTATTACCATTTATATTAGGTATAGTGTACAGTTGAAACTCCTATTTGTTTATACGAATATGTTAACGTTACAATAGTCAGGTTTTGTAAACACTGTGATGTATGCGTACAAACACAAAATTATTTCTCTATAGATAGATAGTAATAATATTGAACCACTTACTTGCTTTATATGACCATATCAGACTCAAAGCAACACTAAAGAGATTTGCAGCCTGCAAGTTCCTTTAAAAATATTCATAGCGTGAGATTTCATTCACAGTAACAAAAACAAAGTTCGTATTCTTTCCTTTCACTCCCAACTGTTCTACAAGCTCGTAAACCGGAGTGGAATAATGGCGTAAGAACACAATGGACTGTAAACAATTCTAAAACCTGAATATCAAAAACTTCCCAATAGGCATTACAACATTCATATTGCACGTTCGTTGGGTTCTTTATTGCCAGCAGGAGCGTATGTCAATTGAGCAAAAACCTTAGGGCAGAGACGCTTCTCCGGTTTTGCGTATCGCTACTACAGTGTCATAGTCATGAACCACTTTCTTCATAACCTATTTCGTCTGTAAACTTGGTAGCTGAGATGCAACCTTGAAGTTAACTTGAAAATGAATGGCTGGTGAAAATTGTTTCATTTGAAGCAAGCGTTGTTTCATGTATTATGACGACATGACTGTCAAATTTCCTTTTTTACATGCATATCTTATTGGTATAAATAGAGTAGTAAACAAATATATGTATTGTAAAATGCATCACAATTCCTCTTTGGCATTTTACACATAATTAACCAAATAACCTCCATTGTGCAACAACAGTCATGCATGTATAAGATGTATATGGCACAACAGATAAGAAAAGTAATAAATACATGGTGATAAATACACCTTTTCTCCATGCCAAAAAAGAATACTACCTGAAGTATTAAAATCTCTTGAAGCCATAAAGCGTACTGCATTATGTGTCTAGTACAGACTTATATTATAAGGTATACATAGAAGAATATCTTTTACAGATGGATCATATTGCATTGTAAATTTGTGAATGCAATTTTTAATGCTCTTAGCAATTGGGCTGTAAAGTTGCTCGGTTGATTATGCAAGAATTCTCGATTACTTTTCTATTTTTGTGGCTTTTATTCTACCTTGCACCTAAAGGCATAAAACTTCGCATATTTTACATTTTCAGATGCCTATTTGTTTTTATAGGCTGTTTAGAAGTCATCTACCGTACATTTTGCTGCGGGATGCGTTCAGAGAAGGTACTACAGATAGATTCCTGTTTCTATGTGTAAAGGAATATAAAAACTAAAGCACTGCAACAGCTTTAACCTCGTATATGAAAGTGAAAAATCATGTGTGAAGTGGATAGTGCAACCATAATGTATACATACATGATATGGCTGTAACTTATTAAGTGCAAAATGCGTGGTCGAAGCGTTACTGAGTCGGTGTGCGTTGTCTATTCAAAAACTTATTGCATACTAAAGTCATCTCTTGACAGGTGATTTCAACTCGAAATTTTTACAGTATAAAAACAACCATTGCTTGTAATTACCTACGACTGTACCCTGTTTAGGCATCAAATAGTGAAGTAATGCTTAACAAAGAATCTAACTTACACTACCTTATTACCTGGTTGCTTAAGCATAAACAAATCAGTTTGATTCATCTCTGAATTAGCAAGGAAAGAATCTGCCATGTTTTGTAATTCATTCCTTTAGAACTTGACTTCATTGTCATTTTTACATAGAATTGACCAACTTATGATTTATAACATGTTTCATAACTATACACAGATCAATTTAAAATGTAAATTTAGTTAGAATGTCAATTAGTGTAATATGCTCCAGGTTTAAGTGCAACTGTCTTTTCAAATTACTTATGATCATGATAACTTGTATTTACGTACATATAAGAACAACCGAAAAGAGAGTTTAAAGATCAAGTTGAAGAAATGTATTTTCTTGGTAGTAGCAGAAACTTATCCCATTATAATACCTTATCCAGATTGCACAATTATTAACACCTTTCTTCATTAGAGTCACTATAAACTTAATATTCGTAAAGTGCATAGCCAGAGTAAGTGGTAAAAGCGGAAATATTTAACTTTCCACGGGTGAATATTGTAGAAGCATAATCATAATCTTCGCAAAAGCAAGATAACACCCTTCCGAGTACACAGGGCTGTAAACTTGAATTAATTATAAAGTTCATAGCTTTGCCAGTTACAACTTAGAAGTGCAGGAAACTGGCAGTGAAATTTTGTTACATTAAGTAGCATAGTGCATGGGGAGGCCATATCTACTGCCTGTTACCAGACTTTTATGGTAATTCAACATTTGTTCTCGAACTAGGTTTCAACTATTTTCAGAATAGGTTGTCAGTGGTTGTCTTTACTTTGTAAAGACGTCATTCACATACCCATTAGCCTATTTTCTCTTAATGTGGTACAATCTGCATGTCTACATTCCTTTGCGAAAACTTGGGTGATTCTACCCTAGACAAAACTTCTGTGATACTTGTGCACTCTGTTCACCTTACCTAATTCTCAAAAATCGATACAAGGTACAATGAAAATCCAGTTGATCTATCCTGATGCTGCGAGGAAAGTAGAAAGTCCATTAGTAACTGGTTAATTGCAGGTTTGCATTACTTTATTCCCTGAACCGCCTCTATTGCATATTACTCAAACCAAAAGACAGTAAAATTATAAGCAAAGGGTGTTTTCTGCAAACTTGGTGTATAGAATTATAATTTTAGTACATAGTAGACTGAATGACTCTGAGAGATAACCTCACTAATTGTAGGCAATTTAGTAGATGCAAACGTTAGAAGGGTAACACCGTCCGTTTACTAATCTTGACGAAGTATCACTGCACTTCTACAATACTATTACTACAACAGCTTGCCAATTATTTCATTTTTACCAAAAAAATAATAAGTTAATACCTGTGTAAGTACAAGCTGAACTGCTCACATGTATATGTATTAACAGAAGCTTTCACGCTGTCAGGAAAGCCAAGACGTTCAATTATAAAAGCTGTTCTTATTTTTAAGATGGGAAGAAACCGGTTTGTACATTTTGGAGGTTCAGTTTTTCATTTTTAAGACAAAAGAGTGTAGAGAGTTGGCCTATAGAAGTGAGTGTATCCTATTAAATTGTATCTATTGTTGCATTTGCATTCATTACTTTATTCATAACCCCATACATACTTTGAACACACTACATTGTATTTAAGTACAACATAAATAAAGGTTGCATCACGTCAGAAGAGCAGCAGAACGAAAACCAACTGTACGATAATCTAAGTATACATCGTAGAATGGGAATTCAGCAGACTTCTACTACTACTAAACATAATTTTACAAATGCGGGATTAGAATTCACAATACACTACAAGCTGAAAACAAACCACATCCTACACTCTTTCCCCTTTATCAGAGATCTGTCTGCCTGCAAGCTCAGACATTCTACACTTTTATGCACGTTTCCAGCTTTTAGCAAGAGTAAGAAGTAAAGAAGAGTTGCATCGTACATACATTACAGTGCAGTAGAAAAGATGTAGTTTGTACTTTCTGTTAAAATGGATGTGGGTCTCGCTTGCTACGCTTTAGTTAAGTCACAGAGGAAACCATTATCGCTTCATGCAGAATTCCATTCAATATCCTCAGGCAAGTCTTGCCAGGTCATTCTTCTCAAGTCAACTTTAGACACACAATTTTATACAATACAACGTACACCCTTACATTATTATGCTTCTTTGAAGAGTTCGTTTGATACAATGATACAAGACAACACTAACATCTTGACTGCCTCTCAGCCTATTTCTTTTGCATATTACAACAGCCGTTCTTCCCTCAATCTGAAGACCTATAGAGCTCATATATAACACGCATGCACATCCTTCCGCTAAAAAGATTCGCGTGGAATTTTGTGTAACGAGTGAGGTTTTGTAACTGGGCCACCGGTTGTACGGCACTATATCTTCAACATTAAATTAAGATGCCATAGTACTAGAATCTACAATTTACAGAAAACACAGAGGAATTTTGTAAATATGGAAATGTAGCTGTACCTTTAATGTATATTTATCACCTCATGCATGTGATTCTGTATAAATGAGCTTAACAAAAACAGCATTAATGGGAAATCTGTAAACTTAAGGAGGAGGAAAAGGAGGAGGAGAAATAATGACAATACTTACAGTCAGTGACATAAGACGTAAATATTTCCGTAAAATTCTGCAATCAAGCCTCCTACTGTCTATAAAATTTAAATATAGCTTTCTGATGCATAATGAATTCATTTGTAGAGGAATACAAAAAGAAATGTGTATACTAGGATAAAAGTAACTCACCATTTTCTGACATTTATTTGGAAGTAATTCAACGTTGTAGATCTGAAGAGTCCAACCCATTCGCTTATACGACTCACACGAGTCAAAAACTCGTACCTCCTACTACTAGCTACTAGCTGGGAAACAATCTTCAAACTGAGACCAGAGTCTACTTATACCGCTTCGGGTTACTTAATATTACATATACCTACATACTCCCAGACCTGAAGATGCGATGAGGTTAATGTTCTCACAAATAGAAAAATTGCAAATAATTTATGACAATTGAGTGTCGAAGATTGCTTTAAATGCAACATCATTTTCTTCTTTGTAAAACATATGGATGCAATTGTTGAAGAGTTTCATTAGTTTTGTTCATATACAGTACCTAGTTGAGCCTGCCAGCTTGCTATCTCAAACGAGTATTATTATTTCCTACAGCATATTTAAATTTCATATACATCAGAGTAAAAATTCTGCGAAACTACTACTACGATTTAACAATCAAGTTTGTAAGTGGAGTTCTATTTGTGTTCGTATTGACGCTCAAAGTGAACATAACGAAGGTGAAGACACTTCATCTCGTCAAGTCAACCTATCAGCTCTGTGCCTGTGCGTGTAGGAAAGCGTAGAAAATAAAGTACATCTACATTCAACTTACTACAAAGGAGGATTCTAAGGAAGCATAAATACATTATAATTATGCGACTATATCTGCCGTCTTCAGAAATGTTGCATAAGAAGTCTATAGAGATTTAGAGAAAACAATGTGAAGCTGAAGATGTTAAGCAAGAGATGCAGTCAGTGAGTCAGTCATCCAGACCCGCCTGCTCTGCTCTTCATGGACAAAAGTTACGTTAACTTTAACTCAAATAGAGCGGCAAGCACAGAAGCCAAAATCCTTGAGAGAGCTAAATGTGTGTGTATAATATTGCAGACAACAATCATCAAAGTGATCCAGATTCCGTAGAGTTGCTTCGCCCAGAAGACAACATGAATTCACTCAACTTCGCCCATAACACTGCTTTCGCATCTCCAAGAGGCTAACTCTTTAAATGCAATATTTCATTTAATTTACATATCACATTATCACATACTGAATAACAACGCGCCGGGTTTCTTTTCACTTCACGTAGTCTCTTCCATGTTCCATGGAAATTCTAACCTACCGGTCTGCCGGTACCGCTGGAGAAGGAACACGTAAAAGTATAGGTATTTACAACACTACTGATTGTATTCATGCTGTGAAATCCAATAAGCACATACTACGTACTTTTGTATGATGCAAGAGAAGTCCCTGTGCAATATTATTACCCATGCACGGTTATTATAATGGGAGCACTCGCACTATAGTGTATTATTTGTACATGCTTTTGTAACCTTAAACTAGACTCAAATTTTATTTGCCACGAAAAAATTACCTATGTGCAAGTCCAAGAGATTTTCATCGTGACGTAGATTTCTTTTGCATTGCTTTGCTGTGAGAAGTACATGAAGTTAGAAGATCTTTAATGAAATACGGAGAAATCATTTAGGTAGTGGGTAAAGAAATTGTGCTGAAGATAAGATTCAATTCAATAAAGTCAACCAAGTCATCCTGAACAAAAGTTTTATTTTCTACTCGATATTTTTTCTCTTCCACCACTACTCTATGGTATCTCACAGTTTACCAGCTAAGCCAATGCAAATGTTATTCAGAAAAAAGCAATCCTAGAAAAACGACGAGCTTTCAGATAAAACTGTAATGTATGCTGCTATTGGTGGCTTTTCAATCGAATATTCAAAAAGTTGCATAGCAAGTAGTTTTATTTGTAGTATATGGTTCTACTGATTTAAATATTTATGTTCATTATATTATCTAAATGTTATATAACATTTTAAAACTATCAAGTGCATGCTGCACATGGATAAACTGGAGCTGAACTCGATGGGAGTGTTGTGAGAGAGAGAGAGAGAGAGCTCAGAAAAGTCACTGGATCAGATTATACCATTACACCAACAATTCTGAAGAGGCAATGATCCTTAGCCCATTATATTAAGGCATTAGCATCTCCAAAGCATAACTTAGCTTAAAGGATATAATATTAGGACGCAAAGGTATATGTACGTATATAGCACATAAAAATGCAATTGTTAGTGTGTGGCACGATGTACTATGGATGCCCGTCAAATCACAATAGTTGATTGTGCTTAAAAGCAAGCCAAGCTTAACTCAGCAATATACTTTTACTTATACATTAGCATTATGTGTGGTGCAACGTGCAGTGGAAATCTACTCGGTTCCCATATTGCATGACAGAACGATATTAGTAAATCTGCTTTATAGTTATAATGGGAGTCGACACAGCGGTTTATTGTACTGTGACTGATGTTACCTGTGTTTGTGACAGTAAAACTGTTCTGAGGGTCTTTTAACCATATTTTTCATTTTATCCAGTCGTACACGTACATTACCTGAATAAACGACAAAGGCCAACTGCTGAATAACTTCTTGTAAACGCTAAAGTGTTAAGAAGTTTCAGAAAGATACCTTTGAAGGCTTTTCTGTTTCACTAGTGCAGTTTTGTAATAGAGTGCGTGTGGTGTGTGTAATGTGACGGAGGGAAGTTCAGGTGGGATGGTTCCACGTAGAAATCTGAAGGTCGCCAGGTGGAAGTAGAAACTACCCGTTGATGAGAGACTGAGATGAGAGATCCCATGGTTGCCTAGTTAAGCCTTCGTTTTACCTGTAAGAATTGCTTAGCTTACAGTATACGTGTTGGGTATCATGTACCATCATCCAGTACAAAAACTATGGATGCGAAATGCATAAATATATTACGGAGGTATATTCATTTTACTTTCATACCTAATACCTACCTGTTTATTTGCTTCACTATTGCATTGGATACCTACACACACACACAGACCATACCATGAGTAAGTACCAGTTGGATACGATGAATAAATGCATGCTGTAATGTTACGTATCTGAATGTATTACTGATGCGAAGGAAAATTTTTATCTCCGAATGGATCACTGTTAAGAGAGTTTAGCTATTTAGCTTTGGTAGAATATACTGCTGTGTTTTATATGTATGTACATGTACATCTGTACAAGTATTGGTATAGTTTGTGTAGACTAATCCTACATTCCTACTAACCCAAGCTGCGGTTTGTCTACTAAAAGTTCACTAAGTTGTTGATAGTTATGTATTAGCAGACAGATACGATAGATATACAACATGGTGTAGGTATGTACAAAGTATGTATGTATTCCCTGTGTCTGGTGTGTGTGTGTGTGTGTGTGCTGTTGCTTGGGCTTAGTAAACCTCGTTAGCTTAGGCTTTCGTTTAGAGATGAGGCAATCTTGCATTCATTCTTCTTTCATTCTGTATATCACTCTGTGTGTCTTCTTGAGTTGGAGTGAGAATGAAACACTGTGGAATCATATATATCCTTCTTTTAAGTAAGTAACTTTACATTAGTTACTTTTCTGGTATGGTGTTGTGTTGTGTACAGTTTGTATATCTGCGAGTAACAGACACTTTTACTTGCTAACTAAACTTAATGCAATTCATTTCAGTTCAGAGCACTCAGACAGAGTTTCAATTTACCAATGTACATATTTATTAGTGTAGGTAATATACATAGAAGAACGTACTCACCACAAGGCGGCCAAACTGATTAAAGCAGCTTCAGTTCAGTCCACTCTTGCCTGGCATGTCAGTCAGTCTCTCAGTTAGCAGCTTAATTATTTTTACTTACTCATTTCAGATTAGCTTGCTAACTGAAACATAACACACATGGATTAAATCACTAACAACATACATCGTTACCTATACAATCTACTTAAAACTAATTACAGGACCTGGAGGACTCTAAGTATCAATTTGCTTCATTAGAAACAATATTCGTCATAAATTCTCGGGCTTATTGTATCGTAGACTTCTGCAAAGCAAAGTCAACGGATGCATTTGACTTGGTTTGACTGAACTTGAGTCACCGCGTACACAATATAGTGCTAGTGCTTCACATTCACACTTCTTAATCGTTGCAGCAAGGAATGCCGAAGACGAAGATCATCATTCTAAAGAAAGTTGTGATGTGTGAAGCCAAACCAAAACATATCTAGCTACACATTACAGAAAACATTACATTAAGCACAGACGGCACTAATAGACGTAAAGTAAGTAATAATAGGTTGTGTTGTTCCCTGTAATTTTATAGGGTGATGTAGTGTAGTCATGTATACTGTAATTGTTTTGTGTTACAGTCCACAGCACGAGAGTAAACTTTGTATACGGCTTTGGCAATAAAGCCCCATGCAAACAACCTGTTACTTGTACGTGAGATATGCTCACACAAAAATAATTGTAGTAGCTAAATAAGTGCAACTGCAACTGTTGTGACTGTGAGTGACACATCAAGTAACTCTTACGGAATCAAGGTATTGTGGCTCGGAAAGCGATAACACGACAACTTGAGCATCAGTGTCAGTGTTAAAAATACACTTAGAATTTTATATCCACCCGTCTCCTAAAAGCGGTACGAATAAAAGCATTATGTCGCCAGGATTTATTGTAATGTCTTTCTCCTTTGAATTTTTTAACACCACTCCGGTTCTATTCAGTTTCAAGTACAGTTCTGAGAGTGAACATTTCATGTGTTTATCAAATCTTGCTTGAGAAAGCATGTTTCAATTTTCGTAACTAAGTACATACAAGCATAAAATCTTATGCTAGAAGTAAATATGACAGGTAGCTACTAGCTAGAGGAGTATGTCACTGTATATCTCTTGAATTTCAGAAGAATTATATTTCCCCGAAGACATCCCGCAATGAATACCTGAGTACAAATCAAAATGAAGACAAATACTATAATGAAATAGAAATTTCTCCAACATTCTCATCTCAAATACCCGAGGCATTGCGAAAAGTACTTACCAGCCTTCCACTTTCCGTATTCCTAAAGCCGTTGATAATGCTAAAAATAAATACTAGCCGTTTGAAGTACATGCTACACGTTTTCTTACAGAAAACTTATCACAGCAAATACTGTATAAAGCTGGCTGAATGTGTGGGTGTGCACCATGTACCATTTATCACACATGGAATCAGAAACGGTGATTTCTTCTTTTCCAAGAAGAGAATCAATACGAATAAAAATTAAATATTTCATACATATAGCGTAATATATGATATACCTTTTATAATGTTATGGTATTATTGTACCTACTACTATTGGCAGCATTATCAGGTAGTGATACCACTAATGATACTCACGTTAATGAAAGTTACATTAATGTTTAGTAGTCAAGTTGTACTATACAGTGCTTATTTTTTAGGTTACATGAATTACATTATTAGTAATGGCCAAAGAGTTCTTTAGGATCTGCAAAATGATTATGCATTTTCTAATAGTATATTATACACAATAACTTCAGGCTGGAAGGATATAATAAAATACTAACGATAAGTTGAACTCATAACAAAATCACAAAGAGGCTTTCTTATATAGGATTATGTAGTATGTACCTAAGTGGTAATGATGACCGTTTTGTCTTTGCAGAGTCATGGGATTAAAAACATGGGAAAAATAATCCAGTTGGAGTGCACAGCCAAAAAGTGACAAGAATGAACTGAGGCGGCGAAAGCACTGGACGTGGGGAACGATTCTTCAGTGTCATCATAAACTGCAGATAATCGGCCATGTAACTCGATGATGAATCAATGCGTGACGACGTAATTTGTTAACCCTTTATATGTTCAAGTTCAAAAACTGTTTTCAATCTGTACCTACCGAACCTACCATAATCGTGTTCAAAGCTGACTGAAGGATGTTTATAGTTCAGTAGACAACTAGTAAATATTTTACACCAATCTTACCAACGTTCGTACAAAGAAGTGTAATTCCGTATCTGTGAGTAAAGACCTTACTTTGATAATCCTCCCGCATCGTTCGCGTACATAAAAGTGAATTGTGACCCGCATATTGGTGATTGGACAGTGAAAAGTGGAAACTGGATTGCGTTATTGCTTTAGTGTGTGTGAAGTGAACGGACAAAGTGACGTATGCCCACTATCAACTGTGCAATAATCTCTTTTAGGGAACATGGAAGTAGTTGTGGAGAATAAGAACTTGCCTGGGAACGGATTGACAGACTCAGTTTCTCCGGAGGAAGTGGAACCGCTCAGGCAAAAGAAAGGCTTTTTCAGAGGAAAGCCGAAGAAAGAGAAAATGGATTTGAGTCACCATAGACGCACAGGGGAGTTAGGAGAGATGGAAAAGGATGGAAATGTAGATAGTGACCCTGAGGATGATAATAATGCAGGTAGTGACGATGATGATAAATCAAATAAATCCAATGATTTTTTATCCTCGTGTGCAAATAAATGCAGACTCACTCCAAAGAAGGGTCTCCTTTACCTGATAGTTTGTTCACTTATCATTTTTGTTCTTCTGCTCATTCTCATCATACTGATGGCTCTATGGCCACTCTCTTCCTCCGTTCCCACTTGTGAAACTGGACAATGTCATTTATTTTCATCTCAGGTAACGCAAATCTTTACATTTAATGAATTTGTTGTCCAAAGACTAACAAAAAATAAATTCCAGTAGCTTTGGCATGCAAAAGAAAGCACGTACCTACCATAAATCCTTTGTAAAATTTGCATCCATATAATGAACTGTTACGCAACTGGATGTAACAACCAAAAATGATGCAAGAACTTCATAGAGAATACCTAAGTCTCTTCAAATGTGCTATATCTAATGCAATTTTATGAGCTTGCATTTTTAAAGATATGTTTAGTTTTATAGAATAAGAATATTATACATTATACTACCGTAGATAATGTGTAATGTCATTTGTAATATGACAATTATGGATGCTAGGAACTTCCATGACTTGGGGGAATAAACCCAATGTCAAGATCACATTGTTATTATTATTTTTCAGGCTTCTCCCAGACAATCTTAATCTAATGAGAAAAGGCCAGGTTATAATACAAGCTGTGTTTGTATAGTTAGTTGAATATATTGAGTTGAGTAGGGACTTACATCGGTTGAAAGTTAAAAATGTGCTTCATTGAAATAGTTCATTTTCTCAGACAGTGACATTAACTAAAGAAAGGACGAGGAGAACAGAAACGACAGAAAGTAAGCGATACGATTAGGTATGTAAACGAGGATGTTGGATAGGAAGACTGCAATATGCAGAGATGGCTTGTAGATAAATTATTTTGTTAGTCCGTCTTATTTTATTGGAGTAGCTTCTATAGGTATTTGTATTACTCATACTCGTAACTAACTGTTATTAGCTATACATACTTAGGAATATTGATGGATCAGAATCAGATGAATGTGTAGTTGAATTGAGAATGCTAAGAAAACTGCAGTAAATCGAATTAACTTCTGGCTGGCTGATTTGATTCGCAAAAATAAAGCCATTCGACTTAGGATTCGGATTCTCCATCTTCTCCTTTTTTGTACCTCAGACTCAGACATGAATTTATCTCGACCAAAATATCTCCACAAAGCTCCATATCAAATGTCGCTAGATTGCATTTTCAAAACATGTCATTTAAGTGTAGGTGGATATACTGTTGCAGTTGCAACTACAAGTTATCTATACTATGTACCATTATTTTAGCTTTGGTATGAACCGACTGATATTAAGAAACTAAAAAAAGAAGGATTCCATTTCAGTGAAATAATGAAATCATTTCGTCAGGTACAATGTTACTACTGCGAGAAAGATTTGTCTGCTGCACAAGATACTATAAGGCGCTTCTTTCCACAGCAAAATGATATTGCAGGCAAAGAAATGGTCCATGATTGTTAATTTATGTAGCCTAGGTCGTAGGTGTGTGTTTGTTAAAAGAACGTGCTGTGAATCCATGTGCGACTCACTCAGTCAGTTCCACAAAAGAGAAATCTATTAATAGCTACAAAAGCCGTTTTGTCAAACTGGAGAAAACTCTTGTAGAAAGCAGGGTATCATTATAAATACTTTTGTAAACCCTCTTGGTAAGTAACTATGAACGAGAAATACTTTTCACAAGAAGTGAGAAGTAATTCGAAACTTTTTTGCAAATCGCTAAAAAACTTGAGATTCTGATACTCTTAAGAACTTAAGACTACCAACTACAGACAGATTAATCGATACTCCAAAAGAAGAGCCAAATACTAATAAGGTGTATTGAAAATTGAAAGTAACTCTCTTATAAAGTCTTTTTAATAGTATCTAATTCGTTCTACACCACTCTTACATTCAAGTATTACAGTAAAAGGTATTAGTGGTAAGATAGGAGTTAGAAGTTCTTACTTAAGATGTTAATAGACCTTAATGAAGATGAAGTATCAAATGATTTCATTGTCATCCGTGCTGAGTAAAAATTAATAGTCCTTACCTATGCACTTTTAGTATACAGATATAGGTAACGGAAAAATTATTGTTTGATCCTACTACTTTAATATTGTTATTCCTACTTTCTGAACAGATTCTGGGGTCTTTAAACAAAGAAATAGCACCTTGTGATGACTTTTGGGAATTTTCATGCGGAGGATGGTTGCAGGAGCATCCCACTCCAAAATCCAGAGCTCATTGGAGTGTGGACGAACTGGAACAATTTAACCGTAAGAATCTCCCATACGTAATTCTTTAGATATCTACATTATACAAGCAAGGGAGCTTTTAGAAGCTTATTCCATTATAGCTCCCAACAAGCATATTTGCAATTCGAATTTATTCTACGTATCCTCGGGTTTAAGATTAAAGCTGGGATTTATAAGTAGTATGGGTAATGATAGATATGAAATATTCTACATTGACCGACTACCTTCTTCCACCTTTATAGAACACTGTCTCAAACTTAATTAAAAGAGTAACGATGATGGTATTCGGTTGTTGCTTTTTGTGTTTCTTGTCATGCATGCTTTAAGATTAAATATATTATAGTACCGAGACCTTTCCACAAGACCTCCATGGACGATGTACATTTTCATGTTATTATACGGTTCACAATCCCTAATTTTGTGCTGATATTAAATAGTGAAAGAAAAGCTAAGAAACCTGATCAATACTCTGCCCTACTATGAAGAAAGAGGTTCACAGTCAGTCAACCGGAAAATGAAAACTTTCTACCAGTCGTGTATGGGACTCGAGTACATCGAAGCCGAAGAAGACAGACCCCTTAAGCGAATCATACAGAGTCTAGGTACTTAATACACAATATACACATCCTTTTACCGCTCTGTTTCACAGCTATAATAAATGTACCTTATTGTTCCAAGTCTCGCCCCATGTGCACGATTAAAATGGAAATAACAACGCACTATCAACGTTTTTAATATCTTTTATATTCCAGAGACTAAAGCAAAAAACTATGCACAACAAACAATTTTGATATTGAATTGGATTTTTTTCTAGACATAGCATCGAAATGTACTTACCTACTCATGTTCATGTAGTACATATCAGAATTTATTATATAGAGGTTTCATTTGTTTAACTTGAGAGTACAGACGCAGCCTATACATAAGGCCTTGTGCTAACATCTTTGCTTGAATATAAACGAAATGCACAACCTGCGATCGGGATTTGGGAACAGAAGATTATTGCATTTACCTATAGTTTATAATATAATGTTCTTTGTTTTAATCGTGGCTTTTTTAGGTGGGTGGCAGGTTCTTAGGAATTTTCGACAAAGCGATTTTGACTTTCCAAGAGTACTGCGTAAAATTCAAGGAGAACATAGAACTAGTCCGTTCTTTAGAATCGAAGTGGTTCCCCACCCTCGCATTTCTACTAGAAATATCATTAAGGTACGTTAAATTCTAAGATGCTGAATCGGGACAATGTTTGGATATAAGTACACCATACTAAGACCATTGAATTGCTTTAGAAGCGCAAAATCATCACTTCTTGGCAAGAAGTTCTTGCAACAATGATGATGAATGACAAAGACTATTGCTATAATATTAGTACATAAATCCATCAAATAAATAAGAAAATTATGCCAAACTTAACTTTTTCCTGATATTTCGAAGTTGGTGAATGACCTAAACCTTTATCTACTTCAAATGACATACCAGAATGAGTACAAGGTATTTATAACCGCGAACATGAGCTTGATAACACTAGCAGACAGCTGTACATTTTTTACAAACAAAAAACAGAACCTCATTCGTGGAGTATTAACGTTAAGGTTGCTTTCTATTTTGTATGGAGAAACATGAAAAGAAATGAAAGTAAATGAACTCGATCCTTTTGAAAATTACTCTGCCGAGTGTGGGCGTTGTAAATGAAGATGCTTTTAAAAACAAATCACCAAGAGCACATCTACTAATAGAATAGAGTGAAAGACTGTAGCGTCTTCACAAAGGCAACAGTAAATAATCAAGTGAAAGCTATTAAGACTGTGGTAGTCAATTTGCGCTACTTTTCATTGATTGGCAGTGAGAGTTCGTAAAAAATCTACGAATTTTTCACTAATATGTTTCTGTAATTAAGTTGGTTTGTTGGTGTACTAAATCTTATTACTTTGTTTGGAAATCAGGAATACCACTTTTTTACAAAATGTTGCCGCTTTTAATTGACTATAATTATTTACCTTGCAGATTAGTCCAGCTGGCCTGAGTCTTCCAGACAAATCCTACTACTTTAATCATGAACAACCAGTAAGTACTCTAGTCTGATTAATTAATTAATTCTGTCACATTAAATATATTCACTTGATTTTCCCTGCTACTGCTGAAGGGGTTAACAATGCAATGCATTGTATGTACTTCATTTTTCTTCTCTGTGTATCTAAATTACGCAGAAGTTTCTTCGCTAAACCTATAGCTAAATAAATGCATAGTATGCTCAATATGGAAAATAGGCTTTTCAAATCTTGTAAAAACGCTGGTTTTTAATTTTATATGAAGCAACAACTGACACATATATTATTGTCACATTCTAACTTTTATAGTTTAAACCGTTCAAAGTTAATTTATCAATTAAAATGCAACAGTGAAAGTTATTTAGTCCCAGAGACTTTTATACAAAAGTGAAAGCATTTATGCAACATTAAATTAAAGATTAAAAAGATTAAAGATTAAAGATTAATTAAATTACATTCCAATTTTATAGGTGTATAAATATGTAGGTTTTACTTTTTTGAATGTGTAGACATTGGAGGCATTGGAGAATAAACATCATACTATGTGTCCAAATGTTATTGATGTGAAAAAATTAAATTGAATAAGTTTGCAGGAAGCAATCTCCGTCCTTGCTACTTTCTATTGAGTAAAAGTTTTAATTCTATCGAAACTTACACCTGAGTTGGGGATTCTGGACGTGGAGTTCTATCATTTAAAAAAGTTCGTAGAAAAGCAATAAAAAATTTCTTGACACATTTCTGTAATGGGAAATTGAGAATCATCCTTCTTCCTGTACAGGTACCTACATAGGTAATAGGTACCAATCCAGTCAATTTATCAATCTGTTTACAAGACTCTTGTACCTCAGCCATTAAGCGTCATTGAGTGCGAGCAATTTTATTTCGCTTTTTATGTAATATGGGTAAGGGTGAACTCAAGGTTGAGTCACAGTTTCCTAATCAATCACTTTTTGTAAAATACGAAACAATTTCTCTGAGATCGAACAAATTCCAAGGAAAAAACCAAAAAATAATGCTACATTGTTAAATTGACTGTGTATACTAGAGTAGGAAGTGGACATGGATAAAATATTTTTCATCGTACAAAAAATATATCTTGTGTATATATTTTCGCGATTTTCTTAACGAGTGAGTGTGCACAGCTTGGAATAATAATTATTATACAGTGCTCTGCTATTTACTTGTCAATCTTAATTTACTTCTCACAAGCTTTTTAGATTAGGTGTAAAAGATGTGTTAAATAATTGAATACTTTGAATAGATATAAATTTACTATTTACCTTGGATGTATATACAAGGTTGTAGTTTTGCAGCAAGTTGTTGTATTGGCTTAATATTTTCTCCACTTTCTTTTCGCATGGATACATTTTAGTTGGTGATGGGTCGAACTGGAGCAGAATGTTCGAAACGGTGCAGGGAAATGCTCCTTAACACTCTCCAAAAGACTTATTTCGAGCAACGTAAAAGTGTACAGTACAGTAAATCCTTATTTACTTTCTTTTCGTTCGTTCCGTGTGCGTCCCTACTTTCACGCTTTCACTTCTTCTTGAATGGTATTTATAGTTTTGCCTTTGCTTTCCTTCATTTTTCATTTCATTTCCTCTTGTAGTTACAGGCTTTATACTTCACTAAACTTAACCCTGGCTCAATTCTAGTCTCGTCTGCGTCCTAATCACTTGCCGTAGATCACTTATAATACTTTACCTGTTTTGTGTAGTGGAAATCGGGACACAAGCCAAATACTTTGTTAAGCTGGCCTGGGCGATACATGATTTGATTGTAGATTCCGGTGTCAACTTCTCTCCAGAGTGTCTGGACTGTATCTAGACTCTGGTGTAAACCTTTGACCTTCAGCTGTAATAAATGAACACTGTTTACGAGGCTAAAATTAATACTTAATCTTTCAAAACTTTCAACTGTTTTGATCTTGTAACATTCATTTATTGGTCGTTTGCCAGAAGCGTTTGTAACACCATTTCTGCTTAATTCAGATTTGTGCATCATATTGCTGTTTATTATATACCTATATAGACACAAATAAAACTTACTAATTATTTAGGTACATTTCTCCAATGTTTATGTGTTTATAAGGGTTGTTTTTGCTATATTATACTTGTAACTAATTTTGAATTGTTTTTGTTCTTGTGTTAACAGTTGGCTTCTGCATTCCGAACGTACGCTAAGGACATAGTTCAAGTATTAGGAGCGACAAGCACACAAGCATCCCAGTTTTCGGATGAGATTTTCTACTTTGAAAAACGATTAGCCGAGATGACACCAGACACGCTTAACTTAACTGATCCAATAGAAACTTTCCATAAACTTACCGTATCCGAACTGAAATCGAAATCTAATACAGTAAGTCTGAAACAACTTGAAATACCTAAAAGTGTCAAAATTCTTGTTTTTACAACTACCTATATTAAGAAATTATTCTAATTTCAAGTAATCTTTGGATTATTTTAGATATTTTGGGACGAACTACTTAAAGCAATTTTCCCCCAAGGAGGTATCCACGACCAAACGGAAATTATTACCACTTCTGTGGAGTATTTAGAGGATGTGTCTTCAATTATATCAACCACCGACAAAAAGTATGAAATTGCCTATAAATCTTAAAAGTATTAGTCATTGTATTTCATGTGCTGCATTTATTTCATTGCGTTTTTGTACTCTGCTTGTTTTGTTAACGTTTGGTATTTGTAATCCCATAGGAATCTCAATAACTACTTAATGTGGCATTTGACTCAGAAGTATTTGCCGTATTTGTCTAAACAGTATACCGAAAGCCTTGATATGTACCGAAGAGAATCAACAGGTTAGAATATAAAATATAATTAACCGCTTGTATATTAATGTTATGCTGCTATTCGAAAGTAGCAAATATTGTTCAAGTAGATACCTCCATCCATCATTCCCAATATCCCACAGCTCCCTTCATTAAACAATTGCACGCAATAGCAAATAACCTGGATTTTTTACCGTTGACATTTTTTTGAGTAGAAAGAAGCTTTCTTTTACCTAATATGTTGAATCAGTATGGAAATGAAGTATGACCTTTTTAAATAGTATTTTCCGTTGATTCCATTTAATATACTCATCGAAAACTTTTATTTGCGCATGATAATCCGAACCCCATTTTTATAACATTTTGTTGACACCATTGTATCCATTATAGACAGACCAATGTATTCTTGTATTATGTATAGAGATTAGAGATACAGGAAAAATGACGATTTTATGCGATTGAATTTTCAGGTAGCTCCGAGCACATCCCTCGTTGGGAATTTTGCAGCGGTGAACTATTTCGTTATTTCCCTCATGCAGTCAATTATTTATTGTCTCTTAACTGTGATGACAGAGAAGAAAGGATAACGAAGGTACGTAACAATTGCACCACTGCTATTCGCATAAATAAATCACCACCTCCACTATGTCCACAAGCAGAATTGTTATAATTTGATTTTTATCGGCATAAACTTGTAAACCTTATTTTTGAAATTTAACACAATGCAAGTAGTGCAATTCTTCACATAACAATATTGTAAATTGAATAACTGCTTGTGAATGCCATCGAACTGTAAGTAAACTGTAAAAGCAGCACCAAGTAATGCTCATTAGACATGCATCATCTGTCCTTGTAAAGTCTGCAATGTGGAAACCAGAATTATCTGTATTACTCGACAATAGTCAATATATAGCATGGACAGAAAATATAAAGTTTTCTGAAGATTCTGCAGTGAGAATTATAAAGTGGTTTTCACACACATCTCTGGCGAATGTATCCTGGGGGAAGAAGGAAAGGAGAGTGAAAAGTTCATGAAATATACGAGAGACACCGAAGTTGAGTGAAAGTGAGATGATGCAGTAGTAGTAAAATATTGTGATAGTAGTGTGAAACCATGAGTTCCTACTTCTGTGTTTGTTTCGGTGGTTTATCTGAACATGACGTGACGAGAATAGCTTTTGTCTGTAGTATATCTATTTCCTTCTGTTAAGGTTTCGCAAGTCACAATGTATTTTATTTTTGTACCAGAACTATAGAAATTTACTCTGCCTCAGTAAATCGAATGCTACTTTGTTCTTTGTCGGCGGATTTTGAATGAGATTTCATACATCACTTGCAATCCTCGTAACATAATGCAAGTACGGGCTCATACAACGTGTATAATATAGGTAATACGAAAATACGAATAATACGATTTTACACAGACATCGCACCGTGGTGCTTGTGGTCCCATTTTCTAAAGCAGGTTTTTAACACAGTGAAAGTAATATTGATTTCACGAAGAAAGATTGACTTTGACGTGAAATATATACCCAGCTAGGAATACGTTCGCAACATTCCCATACTTTCTCCTTTCCCTGACTAAATCCAGTTGAACAACCGGTAATACTTTAAGCAGTGTAACAGAAGGAATCCTTTTGAGGTTTGAGACGATGATATTTCGTTTGAAGCACCGTGACGAAACCTTTAGACGTGTAAGAACAATATATTACTGGGAACCATACACTCACAGAATGTGCAAATGTGGTGAGACGGTATAAAGACCTCCGTTGTATTTTCACAGAGAAAGCTCTAGCTTACATTGCAAATAAACATACAGGAAGGAGCAACAAAGCTCTGTCATAGGGCAACACTAATTTAACTAACAAGGGATGCAAAATGTACTACCTATATAAACATATAGGTATTTTGAATAATATGGTGAAATTCAATACAAGAGAATTGAGAATGGGCGAAGGATACTTTGCTTTCACCCTGATCCAACAAACAACATGACCTACTATTTTGACTTCAAACATTCTACAGATACATCGCATCTTATTCACAAATATTGAAACTATATAAGGCTAATTTTATTGTATAACCATAATCAGTTCTGTCTTTTGTACATCCTCTACTTATTAATCAAAGTAAATGTTATGTTTGATTCCATCATATCTGTATAGATCGATACGGTTTTCGAAGCCCTACGCAACACTTTGAATGAAAGATTGACTACTTCCCAAAAATTCGAGGAATCTTTACGGAATTTTGCTTTGGATAAGGTAATAAATGCATGGAATATATTATTTAACTAATTCTACGTAAAATTAATGATTCTTTAGCTTCTAGAGGTCATTTTAACAAATCAACGTTTATTTTGACAAGCTTTCCTTTTTAATTCTACGTACACCTACTGTGTGATGTTTAATTTTATGAATTAATATACTTTGTATACATTTTAAGATTTTACATATACATGGTATCTTGTAAAGCTTTTAGGGTATTTTGTCCACTATTGTATTACTGTGGCTTTGTGTGCGCTGCAGATTGTTTGATCCATTGAGACGAGTTGCTTTCCCTGTGAAACAAAGTTGTTTATAGACTATTATATTCCATTCAGAGATAACCAGATAGAATTAATTTTGTAGCTCTCTATACAACTATCTCAATGAAACGTTTTGTTTGTTTTGTACAATGTAGGCATTGTAACATTTGTACAAGTTTTGCTTAAAATTAGCCAAAAGTTTCATCTAAATACAGATAATGTAAGTAACTTTGATCTTTTAAACTTTTGCAATGTACAAAATGGGCCGGAAATACTTTTGTAGACAGGATGGTGATACGCATTATTTCTGAAGCCCAGCAAAGACAATTTTTAGCTGCCAGCCTTATGCAAAAACACAACTTTTCATAACAAATTATCTGTTTGCCCCATCATATATGGAGAAGTCTGTCTGAGAATTAATGATTTTCATAGATTGACTTTTGACAACTTCTTTTTGCAGCTTCGTCTGATGCGGATTCAAATTGGGACTCCACTAAAAAATAATACCATTATTGATGACTTGTATTTTCCTTTGGACACACATAAAGGGGATTTCTTCGTGAACGTTATTCAAGGAACACTTTTTCAGTCGAAACTCGAACAAAAGGAGTTGGCAAATCCAAGTAAAGATAGTGCTATTCTTAGTGCACTCACCAAAAATCCATTCCAAGTACAGTTCATCCCGACGGAAAACAAAATTATTGTACCGGAAACAGCTTTACAGAAAAACATTCTCCAACTTTCAAATAACCATTCGTAAGTTTCTTGCACCAACATTGTCTGCTGCATTCTATCTAGATGTTTCCGAATTCATTTATTATTGAAGAATACTATTTCCTTAATCCGTAAGATAAAGTATGGTGTTATTTTTTTCAGACCTCTTGTTTACGGTTCAATTGGAGTGGAGATAGCTGAAGCATTAGCTTCAGCCTTTGGAGTGAATGGTGGACTTTATTGGTCGAGCGGTTTGTTAATGACTGAGAACGACCCGAAAGCACAAGAAATTAGAGATATTGTAATTTCACCACTCATCCCAGTTCTTATAGTTATCGATTGCAATTACATGCTATCGTTAATACATGCCATGGTTTAAATTGCAGATTCATTCTCGCCGGAAGTGTATGTCCTCGTTTTTCACCAAAATCCGACTAGATGATGAAGAATATATTGAGCGCACTTCATTGGACTCTACGATGCATGTTGCCGGCTTGCAAATAGCTTACGAAACTTTAAATACAAATGTTTATTACGACAACTTTATTAGTTTACCTGGCTTGGATCAATACTCGGCGACTGCCCAATTCTTTTTGGCTTATGGACAGGTTAGGATAATTGAAAATGAAATCTTTGATCAATTTTATCTATCAGTAAACGTAAAATAGCATTTTAACAGTAACTAATGATTTCTCCGCAGTCACAATGTTCAAGCAGCACGCTTCAGTACCACGATTTGGAACACACTACATTTACTTCATTAAGTCATGACCACAGGTAATAATTTCTCACATCTTTTGCTCTTTCACATAGTCAAAAGGAGTCAGATTCTGTTTTGGCTCAGCATTACATATACATTAATTTCGCTGCAGGAGGCCGGGTAGATACACCACAATTTTTTAGAATAGCCCCGTAGCTGCTACTACTGTCGAGATTACTAAAATTCATGTGGGTTATATCATCTATTTTCGAATCACCGCATATGAGTCACAATTTGGCATGATGGCGGTATTATGGGAGGTTATACACTGCATGACTGGACCTGGACAGCTCGGTGCAATCCTTTCGATTCAAAACTACCTTTCTAGCACCATTAAATTAAATAAGTGTGTCCTCAACGAGCTATTGCAAGTTATGAGTGTAATCAAGCGTTTTCCGTTTGCCTTTTTGTAAGTAGTCTGCTGACTGGTGATAGAGAAAACTACAACTATACAAAATGGTTTACAATTTACAAGCTTCTACCCAAAATTGTATATACGTTATACGTTGAAGTTCAGACTTGAGAAAATCACATAAAACCTAATGTTGAGCCTGAGACAACATTGCCTACCCAAAATTGTAAGTACATGCGATGAAGTTCAGACTTGGGAAAAACATACAAACTAATGTCTAGCCGGAGACGAAATTGGCTGACTGTGGTGGTAGTTTACCGGAGATATCAAACTAAGCTTTACCTTCGGAGACAATTATACTTAAACCATTAAACAATGGCATGATCAAATCACGCTGGGACAAACAGATTAGTACCTGTAATAAAGTTTAAGGTATAAAACGGTATAATGTGTCCACGCGTTTCTTATAAAATGTAGAAATCAGAAAGTGACGACAACACGGAGAAAGTTCAATGCACTACATGCGCAATTATGTTTTGTATTCTCAATCACGTAATGCCTGCACTGTATGTAATTATTGCCAACATCAATACTTTTACTACCGTGCAGTGTATCCAGTACCCACACGGTTTGAACATACCTTTTGTATCTGTGTTTAAGTTGTATATACCTGCCCTTATCCCATTCAGTGTCTGTACTCCCTACTATGAGTCTATCCTTACTCAGACAAGCAAAAACATAAGTACATGTATTAGCCTTGATGATATGATTAGAAATTAGAATATATTATTATTAATTCGTCTATCAACTATATTTTTGTTTACTGTTATTGTATTGCATTACTATATATATAATATACATTGCATGTTCATTAAAGTTTATTTGTAACCTGAATAGTGAATAGATCTATCTATTGTAGTTATAGGCCAGATATGTACAATTATAATTCATTCAGATTTTAGGTTATAAGTTATCATTCGTTTTTAGACATAAGCAAATTGGGTTCTTTAACATGAGGTACATTATGGTGACTTCATAATTGAATTTTGAGTCAAATTAATTGGATTTTGTTTCTGAATGACATTTTTGTGACATCTCCATCAACAGTGAACCGTAGACTTGTAATTGTATATAAGTACCTAACTATTAAATTTTATATAGCCAAGTAAGGCAACAATCATACAAACATAACCCATACACCTATGTAATTACCAATATACATAATATATGTGTACTGTGTACCGTTTGTGGTATTGATATATACATAACATAGATAAAAAGCCCGTGCACCGCACGGCGCCGTAATCCCCAAACGGGGCAATTCCCCAAACTGGGGAGTAGTTCACTTATGAGTGCGAACAACAAGCAAATTGGTCCTACTTCAGGTGAGCCCTAGAAGAGTTGGAAAACCTAAAGAGGAAGTAATTTGATGGGCAGAATTATATTGTGTGGTGTGGAATTATTTTTGACATTTTTAAATTAATTTAAACTATTTTTTGACATTTTTTAAATTATTTAAAACTATTTTTTGACATTTTTTCTAGGATAGAATGAACAGAGTTACAAAGGAGAAGATTCGATGATACAAAGTAGTATATACAAATAATTATTATAGAAGGTAGGATACCTTATTCATGTAAACTGAATAGGCATCTTAATGGGATAAGTTAATATAATTGTTTGAATATCATTAGTTTGGAATTTAAATGTATTTGTGCGCATATAATTACAGTCAGTAGGAGATTTCCTTCCGAAATTCTAAGATGTCTTCATTCCCCGGGGAATTTTGCTGACGGAATCTAATGCAAACTTCTGCTATCTTTATACACATTAGATCTTTGTCTATTAACATCCCTAATTTCCCCCACCTACCATCCAAACAGACATTCTCACATATGGCTCCCCTATACAATATGTGATTTTGTACGCAATTCGCGTGTAAGTACATAATTTAT
This sequence comes from Pogonognathellus flavescens, assembly GCA_019776165.1. NCBI lineage: Eukaryota > Metazoa > Arthropoda > Collembola > Entomobryomorpha > Tomoceridae > Pogonognathellus > Pogonognathellus flavescens. Next base: position 24,935 of record JABASD010000151.1, read on the forward strand.
AGACTTAATTAAATTGCAGAAAATAAAATTACTATTTGCTTGCCCCATTCGTTCAATGCTGCAATTTTAATGTTGGTATCTAATGTTCCTTTCCAACGAGTAACGATGTGCTGTACATTACACTGTAAGTTCGATGCAAATTCCAATGTCTATATATTATCATTTCATTTGAGACTTAAGATTCAATTCAGGCAATTCAATTTACACTTATTCAATGCAAGTGTCGTTGTGCCTTCCACCCTAAACCCCTTTATTATCTACCAGGTATGCCAAAAATACCATTCAGAAAGTTATTCGTTCAGGTGTTATCTCCAAGTACAAAGTAATAAAGCTTATAATCGTCCACAAGAAACCATAAATCATATTTACGACTAATTTTATTTCTATGTTGTTAAAAATGTAACCTGTAAATCTTTAAAATTGTTTTCGTTTGTCTCTATAAATTACTATTTTTATAAGTGATCCACAAATGTCCAAAGTCCAAACATTTATTAAAATGGGTTTGAGTTAATTTTTAAGCACGTGAGCTACGTACGTGGACGTAAGAATGTGCACTGTACTTACAATTTCATTAAAATGACGATCTAGCATTTTTATCAGCTAGAGTATCACCATTAAAGAATTTAAGGATAAATAATACTTTGAAATGGCAGATGAACTGGATTTCTAACATCTCTGAGTAAATAACGTATAGGGAATTGTTCTAGGACTACTATTTAATTATAAGCAAAGCGAAACGTTTGTTTTGTGCAGTTAAAGCAGAAGTGAACAAGTAAAAGGCAAAACAAGTCGTAGTTTATTTCATGTGGGGAGAAAGTAAATGGATGGATGCACTTGACAAACGTCTTACTAATAAGCAGAGCTGTAAGCAAGGGAAACAACAGCTCTGCTTTAATATGTCTTTGTCTTTAACGCTTGGATTCTCTCAAAACATCTCTACCAGCAAGTATTACTACACGGGAGTCTACTGCAATTGAGATTAAAATTAAATCCAGACTGATTATTATTCGTCTAACGTTATACATTGTTATTCTGTGAACTCATCTCTTACAGCAATCACAACACAAATACAACTGACTCACACATAAAGACTTAATAGTCAATCCCGGGCAGAAGATAAAGAAAAATAATTTTTAGATGTAAACACTCAACTCTGGTACTACACTGTAAATTACTGAAATAAATGGTTAGTACAAACTGAAACACATGCCTTACTAAGTAATTATTGTGGATATATGTACATAAAAATATCTACTACATAAAATATGGAATGTATACTTACTTAGGTATCCACAGCTGGCGAACTATTTTTTCTTAATGTATATTGAATTATATAAAGATCTGCCAAAGCTCTCTATGTGCTTTTATTATAAATACATGGAAAGTAGTATTATGCCTTTATCATCAAATCAGATGAGTATATAGTAATAACTCTTGAAAATCTTTATATGCAATTTATTTTTACTAGTAATAACAATAATTAGCTAATTATAATTAAGAACGTATAAACTACTATAGCTAAGTCATACAGTGGACTTGCAGTAATTGTTGCAGTTTTATGATGAAAAGATGATACAATATCTCGCTCACCTTGTCTATACGTCCTAATTATCAGTGCAAGTTGTTAAATCCAAACCAAGTCATGAAAGTTTAGGTCATGGTTTAAAAAATCTCATTTTTATTGTTACCTAATACTACATATTACTTATTACTACTACTACAGATGCTGTAGAGAATACTACATAGTTTGCTTATGTTCAAATTTTTACAGAGTAAATACAAACTAGCTTTGGCATTGGCACTTACTGTCTACCTGTCTGTTTACACTGGAATATTACTACGACTACTGCTGTGTCTACAACCGACAATAATACAAGGAAGAGGCACACGCTTGCCAAGACCAAGACCATTCCATGCATCAAGACGTATGCAGTAGTAAGTTGAACCCGTGTTCGCCAATATATTCCCAGTTTTTCTACACTTTTTTCATCACATAATTTGGCAACCATTTTTCATAGTAATATACAGCTGCAATGGCTTTACAATACACGAATGAGTACATAATGGCGATGTAGATGTACAATGTGTAACTTGGGTAGTTATATTGTGATGTATTGAGTGTACTATATACGGCCACCTTACGTTGATGAACTGTGAGTTGCATCCAATTGTTAGCCTTCAGGCAAATTGACTAGGGATGAAATCAATCTCGAATTGATTGCTCATAAAATAAAGAGGAATCAGTTTTTTGTCATTTTTCCGAGTGTGGGAAACAAAAGCTTGTTCAACTCGCTTGCTCTCTCTCTCTCTCTGCGAAATCTTTTCAATAGGACTGGATTTCTTTTCTTTCGTGGACGATCATAATGATAAGTGGACTGAACTAGATTTCAGTTTACAATAAATACAGTATCTTGTAACCCTAATCCCATTACATTACCATAATATCACAAAACTTAAACTTGACTAAATTCTACTTTGCATTGCATTACCATAATTATCTGCACTGTTGTACACACACAAAGGCAGGCTGGAAATCAAAGATTCCCTTTACCTTTACCTTGCCTTGGGTTGCAGACTTGTATAAGGTAGCTCCTTTACAATAACATTATTATTATTATTGCTGTGTTATGCACAGATACAAATACTGCAATACTTATATACAGGTTGTATAGTATAATACAGATAACGACTGCAAGAAGAGCATCAATGCATTATTGCTTGTTCTGCTATATTGCCTGGACGAGTTAAGAATCTTGAGATACAAACAAACATTCGCATCGGAAAGCAACCAATAAGCATAAAATTTGAAACTATGATCTTGCCTTTCCTTCCATGCAACGTAAGAAGCAATAATAATGTTGTATTTATCTCTCTCTCTCAGTTGCTTCTTACTCGCTCTCTATATACATTTACCTTACTGGTTTGATCTTCGTCTCTTGTGGCTGAGTGAGCTTCTTATTGTTACTGCAAGTTTACATCATAATCCGTACCACAATACACAAACTTATTTACCATCAACATACCAGCCCATACTTAAGATAAGAACATGCAATTAAGAATTACTCGAAGCAAGTCAACTACCAAGTAATGATTTATTGACTTTTAATCTGAACTCGTCTTCTCGGTCTGGTTTGCTTGAAGCCTTCCTTTCACCCGACTTGTACTCATCCTGCATTTTCGTTTCGTTTATCACAGGATTCCTCCCTTATCAAACATTTAACTGACTAACTCGCTTATTTAACTGCCCCGGACCACACCACGGATATCAAGATTTTGTCTTAACTTTTAATTACAACTTACAAATACTGAACGCTATTATCACGATGAAGTGTACGCAACAGCCTTGCTTCTAAAACTCTTAAATCAGAATCAAAAGCTGTTTGAGTGCCATTTTTGCATAAATTACGTCACTCCTCGCAATTAGCGCAAAGGATTTATTTCAATATCTAATTACTACGTGAGTAAAAATTTAAAATAATACTCTAAATCAATTTGAAGTCAGCTACACCAACAAAATCCTAAACGCATTTTAACACATTTCGCATTAAACCAACACATGCAGGTAGGTAGAATTTACTGTACATTCATCCCACTATCATTAAAGCAAAAATTATTTTTTCTTATCGCGTTTCTTCATCACTTCTGTCTTAACTTCCATTTCAATCAAACTCACTGCTTCCAAAATACGAATACGAATTACTCACAGGTAAAATTGAAATCATAATTTTGATGTTGATATCTGATGGTTGTATAAGCAGTAAAATACGAATATATAAATCTAAATCTAAATGACTTATTTACACATGAAATTCAAATAGAAATATTTTCGAGAACACACTTGGACTTACTGTACTTACAAAGCACCTTATAGGACTAGGACATTTATATGGAAAATGATTCGGCAAAGGGAAGGGCTCAGAGGCAGTCCCTGGGGTTAGAAGAACACGCCTTAAAATAACACTTGGGTACTTCCGTTGTGCCTACTTCATAGGGTGCACAGTTTTGTGCACAGCATGTGGTCTCTTCACATTTGTACATCAAACCCAATGGACAGGGAACGCAGAAGGGCTGTTTACGTTTTTAGGCTATAGTAAACTGCATTTACTAAAATACCTATTCGATTGAGTGTCGTACTGAGTCATTATGTAATTACCTAATACTTCCACATTTACAAAATCTAGATTGAATTCTCTTAACTTAATTTTACTCTAAATAGAATTCGTAATGCTACTACCAAAGCTTCCTGATTTTGTGGCAAGCCTTTGTATTATTGTATTACTAACGAGCACTTATATTAACGCAGAAGAATACGGAGCATCATTGGAATCGGGAGAAGAAGCACAATAAGATCATGCCACTGTATATACGGAAGGCTCAGTTAACCCTTTATACATAGACTTCTTTCGGGCCATTTACAAGTCCCATTGGAGGAAGTTGACATGACCTTAATGTACTTCTCCTTATTTCCATGATACTTTCCGTTTTCGCCTGTGGTAATATCAGTGTGTGTTTTGTACCCGTTAGTTTCAGATCTGATTTTGGTGAACCTTTGATTGAATTTGAGACTGATTTATTGTATGTATACAAGGCACACTTATACTGCTAAACTCGATGTAGGTGTTGTTTCCACGAAGGATACAATCAGGTGCCCCCATAACGGTTATTACTTGTATCGAGTTGGGTTCGGGTACCAAGAAGCAAAACTGTTAAAGACCAGTAGCACAATGGATATAGCTCTATTACGTGCTTAATAGCAAATAATAAAAATTAGGATCGCTTTAAATAATAAGAAATAATCGTATATTGTAGTTCTGCAGGTGATAATGATAATTAGTATTCTGTTTGTGAATTTAAAGTCAAATAAATGTTTAGAATTTGATGTGAACACATCCTTTTAGTAGCTGTTAGCAGAAAAACAATACAGGATGAGGTAGTAAGTATTGCCTTGTACACAACATTATTACTTAAGCAGAAAAGTGATAAGGATTTCTCAGCGCAAAAAATTACAACCGTACGAAACTATAAGGTCGCATCGCGAACTGTCATTTAGTTTGTTTAGAGTCAGGTATTTTGTGTGTTAGCAGGCGCAGAATTTTGTTCTACAAAGAAGCCGACAATGCTCTCCACTTGAGGATGTCGTAGGAGGCCCTCTCAGATTTATGAGGTTGGTGTCAAGTGTCGAATTTAAGCATGTCCAACGGTATATAATTCTCTTGTAAATCATTCGGTAGCTACGAAATGCATGTGATAGATGAAGGCTAATGGATGGGATACTTAACCATCTCAAAGAATAAGCCGCCCAAAGTACAACACACAAAAACGTGTGGTGATGCTTTGTGTGATGGAATCTCTCTTACCTCTGTGAACGCTGTACCTCCGTGGACGCCACAGCAATGAATACGCTTAACACAATCGTATTTTATTATCTGATATACGGCATAACAATGAGATATTAGAAAATGTATAGGAGCGGCCGGAGGTATTTTATGTCCCGATTGATTTGTTACAATATCTGCATTTCTTGTTTGTCATTGAGACTCCTTGCGAAAACAGACTGCTTCTTAAACTCTGGTCCTGTTGCCAACAACAAACTGTGAAACAAAAAATGAACAAAAGACTTTGATGCATGAGATTGCACAAGGACCACAAAATGAATGTGGCTGTAGCTGTAGCTTATTATGTCACTTAGGCATTTGGGGATTTTCAGTTGAGAGGAGAACGTGTATGCTAATATTTTACAAATCTCTTAAAATTCGACATTATTGACGTGTGGAACGAGCTGATAAATTTTAATCTGTCTTCACACAGAATATTGATGATCCTCTCTTTCTGCATACAAAATCAGTTTTTTTCTTTTTGAAGTGCCTTTATTGTTTTATATGGTTTTATTACCCTCTCCTCGTGTAAGACCTACCGAGCCATCCATATAGCAGTCATTTACTTTACACTACTGGGATGTCGAGGTGTAGCTCTTAATCTTAACTCGTTTCATGAAATGTATTTAATTTCAATAAATGTGGCAGGTAGACCAACAAATTTCATTTCGTAATTCGTAATTAAAATTCATGGTGAACTGTCTGATACAAATATTGCATAGACAAACATTAAATTTTTATTGCGTAAATGATTATCTATATCTAGTTTCCCTAGTGGAATTTAAGCAGGAATAGAGTAGATAATGAGCTAATCGATTAATGTGTTGTGTACCTTGACGGCAGGATTTTTTCTAGGAAAATTATGCGTATGTAAATGTTAGTTGAGTGGTTATAATGGAATCTTGACACTGCGCAAATGTAACTGGATAGTATACGAGCCCTCATAAAATTCTTTCCTAGAATTATCTCTGCAAACCATAACATGGCAACTTTAAAAAAGCAATGCTGATCAATGATGCCATTAAAATCTCCACAACATAATACAATACCTATAAAGTCTATCATATCCCTATACGCACTCAGGTTTCCTTAAGTTCATCTGTAGAATACATGCAGTTCCTATAAGTATAAGACAAAATCTAAATTCAACATGAATTCATTTATTTTATTAGTTCAGAAAATACATGTGAACACTTATATACATAAAAGCTCTGTGTTTATCTTTACTTGTTACATGGGATGTGTTCTAGTAGCTTATAACATCTTATAAGTACAAACTAAACGGCCACGACAACAACTACTGCTTTGCGAAATGACTTGGCTACATTAATTTGGGAGGGAAATAGCGTTCAGTGTTCCCTGTAATCATCGATTCATCTTGTATGTAACAAAAGTTCCCTGCAAACAAACAACAAGTAACAGGTAAAGAGAAAATAGAATACTTACTCCTAGTGTTGGCTTCACTCTCTCGTGTATGAATTAAAATGGGGTAGCTAAAGCTACTTCTATTCCAATATTCATTAATATACTTACATAATATGTAACTATATATATATTATATATATAGTTACATATTAAGTCAGTAGTGGAGTATTGACGGAGAGAAGTGCGGAATGAGCATGGGAATGAAAACCAGTTCCACTCGCTGCTGTGGTCAGCTTAACTTGCACCAAACAGACCTTATAGGAGAACAAGACAGGAGAACTGCACAGAAACCAAGTGATGTAATGCTATTAGTAAAACGTATCTTGAGCACAGCAGAATGGAAACATATATATACTACTACTACAGATATTCAGATATCTACTTACCTTTTAAGTAAAGTTAATCCATCCGCATCCAGTTCCAGTTTCACATTCAACAGAAACAAGAGACCAGAGTGAGAGAGACCTAAGAGAGTGAGAGAGAGAGAGTCAAATTGAGCTGAACGAGTTTTGATTTAGAAAAGGCAAAGGGAGATGATCATGATGATGATGAGATGCATTTAAGTGTAGTAGTATGTATTTGTATACAAAAGCATTCAACTTGCTGCGAAACACTCAGAGACAATAGTGAGATGTGTGTAAGTATAAGCAACAACCCAGTAAATGCAATGAGGAATAAAAAGAGTGAGGAATACCTTTACATTTCTCCAATAGATGTATAATGTATGTGTGTGTGCAACAGTAGTAGTAATATAATTGAAGGCTTCCAATACATTTTACCAAGATATATAGGATTACTACATTATAGCTACTATTATTTAGCAAGTATAATAACTGTAGTCACGTCCCATGTGGATATTACTCGGAGAAGAGAAACACATGTGTCTGTTGTGTTCTCTGTAGTAAAGCAGTAAAAGCTGGGACGCAGCGTGAGAAACAAATTTTTAGAAAAATCATTTGATTTGCCCATGAATTCGTAAATAAATACAAGTTAGTAGAGAAAAGAGAGTATGGAGTGAAGAACCAGTTTTCCCTACTATGTATATTAATCTATCTATTGCATGATGCCCATGGCCAAAAAGCTTCCTACTAACTACTAACCGGGAAGAGTACAAGTCTTTCTAATAATGCATGTAGATAATGCTTGGTTTTAGATTTGTCGGATTTATCTTGACTCCAGCAGCGGCGACAACAACGAGGCAAAAAGCAACGTAATTGAATGGCACTGACTCTGCATGCGAAGTTGGGTTGCGTTGCAATTGTTTAGCTTGTTAGAGTAAAACTTGCATTTTTCTTCGAATCCATTATGCATCCAGTTCAGTAGAGGATGATCGGAGGATGATTGAATGAGGCAAGAGGATAATATGTTAGCTACATTATTATTATCGGTCAGTTGCTCACAGTCAGACACATTCGCTCAGTCGGAGTAGTAGTTCTGGCCTGGCTTTTCTTTCATTTCAAGCCAAGACCGAACTGTACCTAAAATGATGGAAAGGACGCTGTGTTAAATAGTATTAAATTGTATAAGTCTGCCCTTGTACCTTGTAACATGTAAATCTAGAGGCTTGGTACACTCACTGTTCTTTTCTTACAGAAAAATAGGCACTGATACTGGGATCAAGCCGGTTGATCCCGTTTAATTTTTGAACGAGATCAATTGTGAATGGAAAGAAATACGTCGACATACATAATATTACTATAGAGTAATGGAAGAGCAAGTGATGCGGGATGCGTATGTCTGCATGTGTTAGAAAAAATCTTTGCAGCAGAGCTCGATCATGGCATAACAATATTATGAACGAAAACATGTACTATGGTATCTCCTCTGGTGTGCCTTGCCTTTAGAAATCACACGTAGCTATGTGCAACAACTCGATGTATCTGTACACATAGAATTTTTTGTTGAATTTCTATACGAATTTTTGCACCAGCTTCTCGTCCACGTCATGAAAACAGCAAATCAAAGGTTCAACCTGAAATTAAATGCATTGATTCTGCTTATGATGTTGTCTTATGCATTGCAGTACGCAGAAGATGCGTTCGTTCGATGTTTCTGGCCATTGATGTTTACTGGTCAGTCAACTATTAAACGGAACATCGTCTGGTGTGAGTCTGGCTGTGGTCAATTGTAACCAATCTGTGATATTTACTGTATTTACCTGTAGATGCACATAATACTCTGATTTTAAATCGCTGTTCAAGAAGATCTTCCAAAGGTTTCAGCTTTCCCATCCATTCCTCATGTGAAGCAGTGAAAGGAGTTGAAATCTCATTATTATTCTAATCCATTAAGACTTGACATAACAGTTCTGTTTAGTTCACCGTCCTGAATGGTTAATTGTTTTAATCTGATTGACTGCACATTAATAAAGTGTTAGCTACTGATAAGAAATTGGATTAGACTCAAGTACAAGCAAGACCATGTATAGGTACAGTTTTATTCTCACGGTACTTTAATTATTCGACAACTGCGACCGTGGCTGTGACACATTGGAGAACTTAACTATACATACGTCGCCCGGTGTAAATGAGTGTGAGTTTTAGTACAGGTACCTTGTGTTGTACTTTAAGAACCAGGAGTGAACGAGAACCTAAGTGAGAAACATTTATTTTGTAATTGGAACAACATATGTATATATTTACCTTCGATTGATTAGCTATCATATCGGTATGGATTCAGGCAAGTGGCCAGTACAAAATTATCAGGTCGTGTTAAATTTTTTATGGATTTGAAACGAAGGGTGCAGCTTTATTCGTTGTTAATGTCAAGTTTCGTTTTATGGGAGATCTTATTGTGCGCTTATTGTGAGTACTTCTGTGTGTGAGCCATCTGTTTCTGTTTGTGGTTTTATGAGAAAATTCTTTGTAAAATTAATAGAGTCAGTAAATATTACTCTCCGGACATTACAGATTTACATCTACAAGTAGAATGCGGATCCGTCGGTCTTACCAGCCAGTATGATGTGCAATACAGCGTCTGTTTTACCTCTTTGTAGAAATATTGTCATGATATAAGTTTAACAGCTGCTCAGAGAATTCAGAAATGCCTGCAATGCAATCTTGGCACTTAAATGTAATTGGTTTTTAAATCAAGATAGTATTTAACCATACAGTTAAGATGGTTAAAAAATATTTTGTCGTGAGTTAAAAGAGTTGCGATCCCATATGCACGTAATGTGGATTTATTAAACAGATGCTTGGAATAGATTTACTTACACCAACTAACTAAGACATGTGTGTTACGTATACTTAACTTATGTAAAAACTCATTCCTAGAATTTCTTAGTTAAATTAATGGGTATAATTCATAACAAGTATACCAACACGATCCAATTTTTCCGTCATTATTGACGGTAAGTAGAAAAGCAAAGTACCTTATACTTAAAAATATATATTCAGTGTGAAGACAACATTCAATTTTCGCATTTGAGGTAAAAAGTAGATTATTATAAGTGGAAAAGTGGGAATTAACAGCTTAAAAATAATTACTGCGTGTGTTGTACCACAATAATCTAAAATAAGCCTGGCTTGTAGTGTGTCTACGTCATATTCATAGATCTTTGCTTTGTGTAGACACAAAGAGTATACAAGAATGAGAATAACGGCTTTGGCTAGTTAAGTTTTAGTTCGTGTCTTGCCTGAGAGTTGGTGGTGCCGTGTATCCTGCCAAATGTTCAGTTTTCCTTTCACTTCTATTCCGCAGATCGTCGTAGTAGATACAATGTGACAAGAAAATGATGGATAATAATGAGAATACGTGTAATTATGTGCTAGGATTAGTTGATTAGCATTAATTCAGAAATATTTCCAAATTCAGTCTCACTCATCACTAAAGTTAATAGCTGACTTTGTTATACTAAATTCGTGTAACCTGTCTGCTCAGTCAGCTCCGCTTAAATATAACCCTGCACTTCTGGACCAACAAGGCAATGAGTGCCACATTGATTATATACACAAAGGTATAGAGAAAAAACACGACATTCAGTTGTATTTTATGTTATCTTTGACCTACCATTTATGTACAATGTAGACAATCCAAAAGCGATCATTTTGACACATGGTAAAGCTAAACGAACTAAATACATTTACATGCAGCAAATGTCCAATTCAGATTGAAATGGTTCACAATCTAAAAGAAATGAGGGAAATATTTTTTCCTCTCTGTGTATACTAATTGGATCAAAGTCTTTTCACACTGATAATGGTCAAAACGCAGTCCATAAATGCTTGCTCCTTACGTCAAGTCACACTCGCGAATGACGATGTATATACAAGTAGTAGCTTTCGAAAGAGTTGTTACAGTACAATGTACACTGATGATGACCCTATGTCTTGTCTTGGCCTCTTATTTAGTCTGCTTTGCATAACAAAGAATGAATAATATTATCTGTCATGTTCCTGTCTACACTAAAAAGACTTACTATTTAAGATTATGTTTATAGCCTTGCCCATCTTCACAGGAATACTATAGGTACCTAAAGGAACTATAGGACGATACAAATAGGCACCTATTGGCCATCTTGTGAAGTGCACACCTGTGTTACCTCAACTTACAGAGGTAGTACGCAGATATAGATAGACAGGGTTTTCTTGCTGACAACTAACTATGCAGCAGTTCCAAAAGTCACAATCCACAAAACAAAGAACGGCTTAAATTATGCAAATCTCTCTTCTTATTTAGTAACTACACTTGAACTTGTATAGAGCATTTCTTCTTAATTAATTGTTATTGCCTAATTATCATAGTGGAAAAAACGTTTGGAAAGTTTTGCATTTAAGAGGAATGAATGTACAATAATAAAATCAACGATTGTGAGTGACAAATTAAGGAATTACATCACCAATGTGTTCAGCTTAGGAACCAAGGATGGATTTCTTGAAACTATTTGAACTGAATTAATTGTTTCTACTTCAGCTAATTGTCTCGAGTTAACTTTATTTGGTAATGATATCGCATAACATAACTTGTCACGGTGAGACATACAGAGAAGCTCTTCATGCGATATGCTAATGCAGGAAGATTATATTTTGAGGAGAGGGAAGAAGACACAAAACAGGTTTTGAATTCTCATGGACAACAAAGCTGAAAAACAAATTCAAGGAATTAATAAAATGTTATAAAACACTAGCAAGAATTTTCACATGTACCTATGTATACTTTACAATTACAAGTGTTTGAGTACCTACGACAAAATGTTGTTTAAAAGTAATCATGAGCCGGAATTCATAAATTAAAGCAAATTTTAATTTGTGAAATAAGATTTCACACTGATAATATTCTTATTATCTGAGGCTGTATGCCTTGAAAGATGAAGAAAGAGGCAGTTTTCTTATATATGAATGCAGTATTCATATTCTGATGCAATTTTATCAGAGCCGCATGTCCTACGTGGTTTCATTAGTACAAAATTGCTGAAATAGTGTATACAATGCAAATGGAAGGAATTCATAAATAATCATAATCCCATCTACTTTGTGTGATTTACGAAGTGTGCATGTTTGTTCTCTAAGTTGGATCTCAGGTGTTATCAATGTTATAAAATGTGCCAGTACGATTTGCAAAACTGACTCGAGCAACTGTTTGTTGCCTACCGTCATAAATTGACAGTAGTTGAAAAGTTTAATCAAGAATCCTGACTACAATTTACAACAAAGACTGTGGCGATGACTTGTAATGTTTATATACTCAATGCTGCCCTTCCTTATTTTCCTTCATCAAGAAAGTCTTTAGCATTACATTATCTAAAATTTGCACTAATATACAAATATAAGAATCAGCGTGAGTTTTATAAACTCGATTCATACACGTATAGCTTCGATTGCAAACGGTTTAGCCTGTAGATGAATTATAAATCTTTGCACACATATTTGATTGCCGATTGTAAAGCACGGCTCCGAACAATAAGGAGCATACACCTTATTTCTTAATAATGACAAGCTTGAGAAGCTATAGAGCAGGTGATTATGAATTGTAAGTAAGGAGTTGATTACCTTAGCTGGTTTATTCCAGTAATAGTATATTAAGCATGTAATGTACTATAGAATCTAATTGTGTACTCTAAGTGTAGTATTTGTGCGTAAATAGGAAAGGCGAAGGAGGAGACAAACCACTTTCAACTGAATGACGTTACTCGTAAAGATTCGAGAGATTAGCATTTGTCTAATTATACAATTTCTACTACCACTAGTACACACACTGGAAGGAGTAGAGTAACATTTACTTGTGTGTAACACATGTGTGATATTAATACCTGCCGCACTTGTATTATTGCTTATTTCATTGTTTACACACTCGGTCGGGGGATGCGTAGTGGCTGCTCAATTAGTTAACGTAGCCATTTTTACTGTTTTCCCTTCATCGAAAAACTAATTGTTTTCGGATTTTTTCTGTTATTCCGTTCATTTAACTCAAAAAGTTAATTACAACTCATAACAAATTGTTTGCATTGTGAATTTTGAATAGGTATTAGATTCGCAAGTAGTGTTTTGCATTCTACCCTTCTTAATATAGAAATACCTGCACAGAATTGCATAAATTATCTATATCTATATATCGCTCTATTTCTATGTAAAAACACAAACATAAAAGAGTACATGAAATGTTTTATAATTTCTTTTCAATGTAGGTATATAGAATAGACAATAAGGAGCTGTGGTGTAGTGCCAAGTGTGTGATGGGATACAGACAGAGGTGAATGCGGGGCAGTTTACCCATGTAAAAAAAACTTGGTTTATTATGACTACTATCCTACAACTACTTGGAACTAATAAATGAATAGATAAGAGAGCTACTACTAATACTATATAGTAGAAAAGGTTTTGCTCATGAAACTCGCCATTATATATGAACTGGTATTTATACAAACGAAATGGAACATTGTAGTTGTAGAATTAAGGGAATGATAAGAAGCACATGACAGATACTTAAAGTTGGCAGTAGAGTTGGCATTAAATGACTTGATTCTTGTATAGGTTGCTGCTACTACTACTATAATTTTCAACTGGAATCATTTCTACCCTGCCCTGCCCTGATTCTTGTTGTGTGAACGAGAAAAAATGATTTTAATGTCATAGTAAATTTTATTGTGTTGTATTGAAGATGTTCTCTCGAGGCGCAATGTATTTTATGGGTAATTACCAATGTATTTGTACTTACTTACGTCATTGCATTGTATATAGGAAACCCGTATATTTTTATCAGGAGAGACTTGGTAAGGAATGAACCTGCAGTAATGGAGATGGCTGTAAAATGTAAAACCATCCTGTCTGATGCCTACTTACTATTAGGGAGATTTTATTTGCTAGAGGGTTATTAAGCAAACATTGATGTAGTAAATCGGAAAAGGAAAGGGGCTTGCGACAGAAAATACAATAAAGGCAAATAAAATTACAAGATTGCAGTAATTTTGAAGAAAACGAGTAGAAAGTATTAATATGACTTTTGAGCACGAGATGGGGAATCAAAATAATTCTATAGCGAGTGAGGAACTACGCTATATGCAATAACAAATACCTAACTACAAATTAAGAATAAGGAATGGGAGGTTTCAGCAAAGAAATATTACACAGTAATGCGTACTATTTTACATTTACTACTCTTTTTTCCCGTGTGTAAACGCAACCTGGAACAATGTAAGTGAAGGAACTATACTTATTAACTCGTTGCATAATGCATATAAATTCAACATAACATTTTACATGTGTGTTGTGTGCAAAATTCTTATTATTGCAACTTTACGCTTAATTCAGCTAGCAACAACACTTTTTAGTACTTCTTTCTCCCTCTCTGCTTTTGTTGCGAGTAATGTTGCGATTCAAAGCGTGATAAGTGAAATAGAAATAGGAATACAAAAGGCTTAGCTTCACATTACAAATTCTACTACGAGTTCTACTACCGGATAAGCGACACAAATAATATTTTTACTGAAACACGCACATTTCTTCCTTTATTTGTAGATATGCTAATATTCAAACACTACTACTACTACTACAAATGCACGACACACTACTAATACTCTACTACTAACACTACTACATATGTGCGTGCGTTTTCCGTGTGTAGACCTGTCAAAGTTTGCTTATAAAATATATGACACTACTTACTACTGTATTATGTTACGTATTGGTATTTTAGCAGAGGAATCGTACGTAGATTGAAAGCATGGAAGTCAAGAAAAGATTTTATAATAGTTAGAAGTTGTAGAAACAAAAGGAAACTCGTTTTATGCCTATTCTTCTTTTACTTCTACTCTTTTGCTTGCATTAATCTAAGAACTACATGTTACAGGGTTTATGCAGGACTAGTAATACTACCACACTACTACTACTACTACTAATACTACGTACTACTACTGAAACATGTGACTAGGACTTGAAACGTAAACTCTAATGTCACGGAGAAATAAGTGAACTTTGACGTAAATTTTACTACATCAAGTAGAAAGTCATAAAGCTCCTGAAAGATGCTAATCTACTCACGAACTCTTTTACAAACTTTTGCAGTTGAAACATGAGATGAAGAAAACTCCGGCTTTTCGCTGTGAGTAGTAATAAGGAGCTCTGTGCTATTTTTCCTTTCGGGATCATGTTATGCTCGGTGCAATTCTAATAATATTATGCTACTATACCACTACTGCTAATTTATTTTATGAATAATCATGCGGGTCAGGTAATGTAGTTGTTGGGAGTGTGTAATTTCTAACAATTGGTGGCTACCGAGCAATGAGCACCGAGTAAGAGCTTACTATTCTAAACAAACCAAAAGCATTTTGTTGAGTGCATACAATAAGAAATATGTATTTCAGCTTTTTCACTTGTTTTATGGTATTATGGTAATAGTGGGGAATGATGGGGCGGGTGCACGTTTGAAGGCTTTAGTTTTCCTATCCACAGTACTTACGTGCTTAATAAGACTATGAAGTTATGATATCATAGATCTTTGTTGATGTTATAATCATCAGGTCCTAATTTACTGTGGTCGAGTCAGATTCAACAAAAATCGACGGGTATTTTGTTTCACATTTGTGTGCGCTCATACCATGCCTGCCCTATACCATTACCATTACCCATATGCTTTTAATCGATGTTTCGTGATGAAACATCAATTCAATGTTATATTTATTATTTTAGAATTATGACAATAAGTATAAGAACCTGTACCTACATACTTGCTTGGTGTCTGCACTGCATAGACCCACCAATCAACTTATAGTCACGTTACAACTATACAAGCCTAAATTGCAATATCAATATCATCATAATTATAATAAAAAATCTGTGCAGATTTTCATATAGGTTTAGGCGAATTTTTCTAATAGACATGTTCAATTTTATTTGCTGTGTCGGTATCACTATCCGCAAGTAGCTAATTCCGCTTTGGCACATTAAGTTATTTTTAAAAATTGAGTAAAATGAATTACGATTTAATCAGCTTCATTTTATGCTCACCGTGAGACGTGATGGAATAAACTACAAATCCTCCAAAGTGGTTGCATATGGAAGTGAGCAGATTACTAACGTGATGTTAAAAAGAGGAGGCAAAACTAATTAAATTTCATTATACTTACAACTACTAGTACATTACAAAAATACTAACTGATACTTTATGCAGTTAATTTGCTTCTCAATAAGTTCGTCGTGTCTTATTAATTAATTAGGTACGCTACTTGGCTGCATTTATGTGTTTACCTTACATGTGTACATCTAAAGCGTAGTATATATACTGACCTGTTGCACAATTTATCATTAATTGATCATCCAATTTTTTCAACCAAGGGCATCTTCCTTTCCTTGTACAGATTTTATTCAGTTTTGTAATTCCCATGCTTCCATATGACGAAGTAGGTTACATATTGCAGACAGAGACACATAATTAGGTAAATATTTTCTTATTATAATATTTTAAAGCCATATTGCTGTTTGTATTGTACATGAACACCAAATCTTGCATATCAACGTAATAGTAACTGGATATTTCCTGGAAGCTGTATCCGTTCTTTTGTATCTTAGTCTATGCCGTATCGTGTAGTAATTTTGTGCATAATACAAAACAGTCTCTGTTTCAAAAACAGTCGAAATAGTTTTATTCGTAGATGCAATGTAATACAAAATTAATTATTTGCCGGTTGAGTATGTCCTATACGAATCGTGTGGAATTTCTGACTTTCAAAAAAGCCTAGTACTGGGTATTGGTTGAATTGTGAAAGGAACTAATTGCAGAACTTTGCTAAGCTTTTCTGATATTGATGAGAGTCTTATTACTTAGTTTGTATAATGGTACGTTGTAAGTATTAGTTCGAGCCCTAAGATTTTAATACCATCTAAGAGCATTTATTCTCTCGCTGCGTGTAGTATGAACTGAATGAATATCCCGACTAAAGTTAGGAGAGACAGAACTGATTGTGAAAGTTGTAGGAATGTAATAATCATGGGATTACTATTTCTCATATACAACTATGGACGAGGCATAGTCATTTACGTAGACTACGACTGAGCACATGCACATAAATATACATTCAACATCACATAAGTGTAATGCGATTGTAATGAAGGAGTGATATTACTGTTACTTGTTTGCTAGCAAACGGAAGATATACACTGGAAGTAATAATACCTCATTTTATAGCTAAACAGAAGAACAAGAACAAGAGAAAGTTTCCAACTTTCCAAGGACTTAAGTAATTCTAAAAGGGAGCTCAACTTCAAAGTAAAGCAAAAACTTTTCTCAAAGCTTCTCTCAGTTATTGAGCTCTAGGAAATGGAAGAAAGTTGGATTAAACGAGTTTCAGTCAACTGAACTTTGAACATTTACATTTAAAGTTGGCTTATTGTATATAATTTGTATAAATTCATATAAGAACTGTCTAGAGTTTTTACTTGCAAGTTTTACATCCATAGAGTACCTACACAGAGAACATTAGTCTCATAAAAGCAAAATTGTACTAAAACAGCACCAAAAACACAAAGGAAGTGCACAAAAAAAGGAGCAAAGTATCGTTTACGTTACATTCCACGTATGAACGTTTTTATTGCACATGCAACACCCACATTAAATTCAATTACAATTCCAGAGTGCATTTACATTGTTTGCTCAAGGAGATTTATTTTTTCTACAATTTATTTGATCTTTCTGCCATTAAAAAGTTAATCAGGTAAGGTACGATGTCATAATTACATCAGGGTGCCAAGCCATAACTGCTCTGACTCTGACAGTAATGAATTTAGCGGCAGGTATAGTTATTCAGCTTTGGTATGCGTAGGGAGAGAGGTTATGTAAATTTTTCGTAGGCGGATGTCATTGCATTAGGAACTTACTATCGTTGGCGTAATAAAATAATGCGAGTGTAATACGAAAGGAAAATACAAAGTAAACTAATTGAGGAAGTGAAGGAAAGGAATGGTGGTCTTGTATGTTACGGAGTCTGTAGAAAAGAGCTAGATGGAAATGAGCCGGGCTGACTGGGAATATTGATCTTTCTCCATGACTGCTTTAATTTCCTCCGGGTTTTTTCCAGGCAGCAAGGGGATGAATACGCATTTAAAATAAGCATAGACTACCAGTATACCAGCGAATCAACTCGTCTTGCTTTACACTTTCCTTTAAGCAGCACGCTCTGAACGAGTGGTGTTTGAGAGCTTTTTACACTGGAGCAAAAACGAAGCTACGACGACGACGACGAGTCAAGTAAAATTTATAATTCACATGCACACAACACACAGACTGATCATACGAGAAAGTTGTGTGGAAGCGAAGAGAAAGAGAGAATACGAAAAGAGGAGGACAAACCCGGGAAAGAGAGCATGCGGATTTCTCTTCTTGGTGGAAAAACAACAGCAGGATTCACTCTCAGATGGAAAAGACCTAAGCAAGCTAACCCAAGGCAAGGCAAGGCACAATCATCCTACTTAATTCCTATAAGAATTCACAGTTCAATACAAAACAATGCAAACTCCAGCCTTTCGTTCCTTTTCTACGCGGCTTCTTCCCCTCACCCGCTATGTACTCCCATATAACGCTCCTCGTGTCCCATAACGAAATGATATATTATTGAATATGGTGGATGCTACACATACACTGATACTCATTTGTAGGGGAGGAAAACCTTAATGAAGCTCACAAAGTAAAGTAAAAGAGGCGGAGGGCGGAGAAGGCTTATGGATCCCATAATACCCGCTTCCATCTTCTCCCGGGATGCGCTCAAAAAATGCGCTTAGGTAAAGAATTCGTTCTCTCTTTTCCAGATCTTGTGTAAAAGTTTTTAATTCTAATATGCTCAGTCAACCGGTTTAATTCCTTAGCTATACTTACAGACTCCGTATCGCAGACCCGTTTCGCCCATACAAATGCATTACATACGTTCAATACAGAAATACATATCTGTATCTTTAGGAATGTTTCTTTGATTCGATTACCAATAGGAGTTATAGAACTTCTTCTTATGCTAGACATATTTAACACGGACAAACCGGATTGCTTTATATTGTAAACTACATTTTATACAATTTCGGACTGCATTCATTGGTAATCTTAGCAGAATTTGTAATTCTCACGCTTCAAGTTGTATGCACATGAGATGTGTGAATAATGTTCATATGCCTACTTACATGTCCACATTACCTCAGAAACAATTTCTCATATAAACATGTTTAATGTGACATATTAATAAATCATGCTTGTACTATGTTCGTGTAAACACCCAGACTACACTATAAAATTACTTTTATAGCGTAAGTTTCTGGTAGGTATTACAAAAATAGTGGTAATAAATGAGTGCATGAATATAAGTAATGATAAATAATCGTGAGAGACAAAATTTATCTTAAATTACATTCACAGTAAATACGAAATCTAGTTTTTGTACAGCAAGCAGTGCATCCACAGAACAACAGAAGAAGAAAGGTAGCGGCTCAATAATTTTTACTGACATAATGGCCAAACTGGAATCGCACGTCAAGAGAACAATTCAACCTTTATACCTAATAAAAAGAAAGAAGGTATCTAGTGTCTCATTCTCATCTACTTTGTGTGCAATGTGTACAGTCTACAGATAAGTGGACGTGCAACATGTGCATGTGCATTGTATTATTGCCGAGGTGCATCTCTATAGAAGATTGAAGATCAAATAACATCACACACACGCATCAGGCATCACGTTCCATAATCTAAGTAATAAGTATAAAACTATAACTATGCAAGTCTCTCATGCACTCATCCTCTACTACAGCTCAGTTCTATAGAGAGATAATATTATAGTAGGGGCAAAGGAATACATGCACCCATCGCATAAAATATCCTTTTAATATAAATTATACAGAGAGATGCATAGCATAGCAATGATACATGACAGAGTGGCACAGACGATGAGGTAGTTGTACATACGCATATTTATGCAGCTAATGATATTATAGGTGATAATAGTGGTGGACCGGTCCAGAACCAGAGTACCTTCACATACAGATGAGATGATGCAGTAGTAATTATAGGAGTATTATGATATTTGCATGTATTACTACTACTACTACTACAAACATTCCTATACTCAAAAAGGAGAGCAGAGGCAAGTGGGATTTGCTACTATATTCGGGTTCTCTAATGTTTATGCCATGCTTATTAGAGGTGTAAGGTATATCGACTGTGTGTAAGGTAAATATCATATCATTATATAAATGGATTTGAATATAGAAGTAGTAGTAGGGTGATACAAAACTGACATTGCGATGCAACCGGTATATCTGTCGAGGTATGCACATAGTAGGAGCAGCCTGCAGATATTATGAGAAGGGAAGATGAAGAAGAATAGAGAAGAGGGATATATTGTGGGAACGGAGCCAGGACTGGCCTCTAAACCACTGCACCGGCCAACATCTCGCCCTCTCACACGGGCACATAAATTGATATAGTGTATATAAAGATCAAGTTGCTTTGCATATTGAAACTTGATTATTACTGCACAAACACGTCATATCTGAATACGTATACTGCTATATATAGAGAATGAAAGCAAAGCACCATACACGAGAAAAACTGGACAGGACACTTGTGGACATGAAGGAAGAAATGTGAATTCACGTTTTCTTTGTATGTAGGGAAATGAAACAAAAGCGAGTAAAAAGAGTAATCGTACAGTGTAATGTTGTATAAATAATGAAACTTATACTTTCGGTCCACTCTCTTTCGGTTACACGATATTGGTATGATTCATCTGCATTAAAAGCAACTGTATATTTCTATCTTTGTGGATCTCCGTGTGAAAATCTGGACGAAAAGGAAAAATCATCTCGCTTCCATCTACCTACAACCAGTTCTCATTGATTTCATTGGGAGAGGTAGGAAACAGGAAAAATCGTTTCCCAAAAATCCTTCAATTTTTCGCTAGGAAGACCGGTTCCTATTTCATTCATTGCGATGGACGTGCACTCACGAACGTACCGTCTCCGTGTGCTATGAGTCCAGAAGTACCTACATGTTGTGTGTAGGTTTATAGTTATTATCTTTATGACATGGTTTGTGGAGGTATTGAATTTGTATGAGAAATGGATTACATGATCTGGGTTGTTGGATGATGATATGAGATCCCCAACACCTTTATATTTATGCAAGGCTTCTAGTGTCTTCTTGTGTAATGAAATTGCAATTGTTTTCATGTGGGAACGAACGAGGAAGGAAATTGAACTGGATGGTCCAGTCATTTCTGTCTCTCTGATCTAAACCAAAAAATTTCAGAACATTCAACACAAAACTCGTTTTGACTATTATGGTTACTATAATCCCGTTATGATTCACCGGAGTGGAGATGATTTTTGTAATTCTACCTAAGATTTTTCAATAAGATCCAGTTAGCTTCCTTTCATTCCGGTGCACAATGCATTTTTACACTTTTCAAGTCTCCGCTATTCCTTTCGCTTTTTTAATTGTCACATAAAGAACCTTATGCTCTGTACTCATTGGACAAGGGACTTTAAGACCAACCTACTAAGGGCTCATCTCAGAAATCCTTCTTACGCAAAGATGAATTTCCGAAAAATGTACTCATACCCGGCAACTTCTGCAGGTACGGTTATCTTTCTTTTACTTCAGCGTTAGCATTGCTTACTGTAACAAGTTTCTTCTCTGCCGATTATTATTTGTGTGTCGCAACTCACAAGTCCCAAACATTTCACAAAAATCTCACTTGACCCGATTTCTTTTTTTGCAAATCGACTCGATTTTTTTAAATCGTACTCATCACTAACTCATCGTTACCTGTTTCCCCTTAACCAGTGTTTATGTGTTATCAATAAAACCAGTAATACAACGTTATTGAAGAATATTTCAAACACCATTGTGTGCTAATGCATATTTATATAGGACAATACCCGAATAAAAATTAATTTCCAAATAAACGTAACATTTCGTTGAAATATTTCGGTTTACGCAAGAACATCACTATCATTAGACATTCTCGTTAATTTTAGGAGACTATAATACAATCGACTATAGTGAAGCGCTAACCTGTGCTAATCTACAGTGAAAATAAAATAGACTATTTTATAGGTACAGCTGTTTTTACTGTTTAGTAACTGAGACTCCCTACAACAACAAATAGTGTATCTTGAAAATTGCATCATAAGATTTTGCTTAGGTTCGTTTTCATCCACCGCATCAACATATTAAAACAAAGAAAGTGTAATTAGTGAAAAAAGCAGGAAGATTTTGAAGATGTATCTGGTTCAAAACATGGCACACCATCACCAAGCGGCAGTCTCGGTCTCATCTCATCATCCGTACAACCAGACCCCTTACAATTACAACACTTTCGGCTCCACCACCTCGTCTTCATCAACTTCACCTATGGACATTGCACACATGCAGGTAATAAAATTACTTTAATTGACTAAATTACCATTTTTTGCTGGGGAAATGGAGGAAAAACTGTGTTAGTGAATAATATTACAATTTCCAAAACAACACTGCGTCTGAGTTTTTGCTGGAGAAACGTCAGAATTTCTGTAATTTACAACGTATTATCTCATTGCAGAATAATTACATATCTACAGAGTAATTTTCATCGTGTGGTAGCCCCTAAGAGTACTTTTGGAAAACACAAAGTCTATAATTCCATATCATTAATTTAGGTTCATTTGCATATTAACCTATCACCCGTCTCCTGGCTTGCTATACCTATATAGTCAAGCTGAGAAAATTCAACTTCCTCTCCAACTTTCCATTCAGCAGCAAACAATAATTGTAATATTAACAAAACTACAATACAACATCACACATCAAATTACTTACAGTTCAGCATTACACTAATAGTCTGCCGGTTCAGTTCACAACGATCAGTACTATCCCCGTATAGTCAGTTTGAGCAGTCATACTAATAACAACAACAATATTGAGAGTCTCCTCCGACCAACGAAAAGCACAAACCACCTGGCTTGGTTTTAGCTCTGTAGCAGGTAATCAGATCTAATATGATGTGTTAAGCATTATTATCTACGCAGACGAGAACACCAGATAGACATCCGAAAGGAAGTTAATAGCTCTTAACAACTCTGACTATATATTATATAATGTGCAGTTCGAAAAGAGATAGTACGTAGTACACGGCTTATAGACAAAGATGATGAGCCAAAAGATAATCCTGTCATGCATAGCGCAAAACAACTACGGACTGTCCAACTAACAAACTAGCAATGAAATAAATACAATGCCAAAGACTATAGCACTGTGTATTAGGCAACAATTCAACAATTGTTCACTCACAAACTACAGACAAGACAGTTGTATGTATATTACAGAGATATAAACACACAGCAATTTCTACGGACTCAAATTACTTTGCTAAAACCTGCTAAAGCTAAGGCAAAAACATATTAATTGTGCAATGCAACGTATTGTTGTGAATGCTTCATGGTAAAATTACACAGAAACACAAGTTAGAGCTTCTGAATTTACTTGTAAGTCCACATTACTTATTATAGTGGCTGTGGATGGATGGGGAACGTGTAGTATACTGACTGACTACATCGAAGCGTAGGAAGAAATCAACTAAGATAAATTACCCATCAACCTTGTTTACTTTTACACATACAGGATCCAGTTTTGCACAGGATTTTCTACAATTTCAATCACTAATGATAACATAACGTATACAAGAAATCGTTGCAGTCACTTACATTCATTTCGCCTATTATGGTGGGTAATTTTTATCAGAATTCAAGTGAAATCCTGCTTGGATATGCAAATTTACAAATTATAAATACTCAAATATGATTTTTGACTACACATTACTACTAATATCTCTGTATACCTAATGCCTACGCGTAATTTGGCAATAGATGCATATAATGTAGTAAACACCGGATTTTTTACCGAGGAAATCGTATATGCATTAAATAATGACGTGTTATTAGTAGGAGAAAAATTACCGAATAGTGTGTGCACACAAGTTTCAGGAAAATTATTCAAATTGTTTTGCGAATAGCTAATGCTAATGCAAATGCATCAGGATGAAAGATATATAGGAGTCGGAGTGTTTAGTGTTACGCAATTTAATAGGTATCTATATGTAGAGAGTGTAATATTACTGAGAGATGGAAATGATGAATACCTAAAGGGACCGTAGCACAGTAGCAAAAGCTTTTGCATAATGAAGAGATCATGAGACAACGTTGTTTGGCTGCTAGAGTTTTTTAAACAGGCTTTCCTTCTTCTTCTTGATTGCTATTCATTGAAGCATTTGAGAATTGAATTTTAAGCCTCTTCACCTTCTTGCTTGCACTGCAATACACATATTGGTTACTCTGCCTACAGCCTAACCAGCAAAAGGTGGAGGAAACTGTCGTTTGAGTACCTACCTGTTCTACTACCTGGTACTTATTATTATGCATATGTTTGTTGAAGTTATATGTGGGTATTGCATTATGTATCCCACGAGAAATGGCAGCAGCAGGTGATAATAGCACATTTTGTATTCCGGAGACGAATACAGATCTTGTTTATTCCCCTCTAGGAATCAAATGCAAATGAGAAATGCAACTCTGAGAAGATATTAGTATGTATGTGATGTGCGAATTGATTTCGTTTGCCAATTACCGGATAGATTGCAAAATACGATGCCAATTCGAGAAGGGAGTCTGTCTTCTTTTGTTTCAAGATGAACAAGACACTCGAAATGTTTAATGTCCAATGTGTTGATTAACTAGGGCTTCTTTTCTATTGTGATGGCAATGTAGATTCTAACATTGTGACTATCAACTATCCAACTCGAAGATTCAACACATAAATTAATGATTTGACTCTCAGCCTTCGAAAACTCTGTGTAATCGAATGCAATCAAATGTAATGTAAGTTGACTGGCTAGTAGAGTTGCTCTTGATACAATTCTGTGAATTTTTCTTGATCTTATTACTCATGGGTGCATGCATCGTATACCAGGGCAGCCCATAGTCTGATGAGACAGCTTGCTAATCTTTCTGCAGTGTCTACTGCTCAAACTGCATTTCCATCTGTCTGTGTTTTCCCACGATCTTGATTCCTAAACGGCGAAACAAGCTGCAACCAAGTACTGTTTATCATGCAAGTCAACTTTTCCCAAACCAAATACACATTCTGCTGACAACAATGCATGTAATATACAACAAATGCTATACATTCTCTAGTAGTAAGTAGCTCCTCATTTTTAGTGACCAGAATTGTATCATTTTTTGTGCACACACCGCATCGATTCAAACAGCCAAAGACAAATCTTTGATGAGACTTGAATATTTTCTTTTATTGTTTATTGTCGTACTTTCGCCCGATGAGTCTGCTAATTATCAAAGGACTGTCTCCAATCTCGACAATCAACATTCGACTTGCATTATGTGTCGAAGTGCGTATTCTTGTCATTTTTTCCGCCGTCTGCGTCTTCACAGTTTATTACGCACGCAAAAAAGTTTATCTCCCAGCGCATCATCATCGTCAATCGTCGAATATGTATTAATCATGTGGATATCTATATGTATTACACACATGACTGAACAAAATACCTTTGTTACATCTTACATCATTAAATATTGTGGTATGACCAGCTATAACCATGTCCAGCAATAGAAGACTGGTCATAGCTACCTATAATATACTACATTGCCCTTAGGTATGTAGCCCTGTACGTACGTAGTAGCTTGATAATAATAATATGAATTGTCTTCGCTAAATGCGCTCCTTTACATCTTGCAATCATCATCATAACGCTACGTGGCAACTGCCATAACCAAATCATTCGGATGAAAATTGCATTTAATGAGTATTTTTCCCATGGGCGGCTCATGTTGTATTAAAATCCTCTCCAGTACCTATCGAATTAATTGATGCAAATTTGCATAGCTGGGTTTTCGTTCGAGTTCATTTTCTAAATCTCAAGTGTCAATCATGCGTCAGCTAAGAAGCATACTTGTTTTCTCATCTAGTTTTTTCCAGACTGGTTCTTTTGACAATTTGAATCCAACTGAGATGCTGTACAAGCTGAAAGATTCCTTTTTTAATAGTAGGTACATCGTACTTGTTTTTGATATACATTGCATTAATGGTTCGGTTGATTTGATCTTTCGCTATAGTCCTAAGGATAACTCATTAATGAAGGAAAGTGTCTGGAGGATAACTTGGATAATAATGCTTCTGGTTCACACTACATGCGGTTGGTAATAATTCACTGTATACCTTTGTTGTAAAAATTGTTGGTACGGATGAGAATTACGTCTGAAGATGAAAAACTCCATCTCTTTATGACCGGTAGCTGGAACCTCAGCATGGAAGCGCGCTAGATATCCTGTTCGACGAACGAGAGGACGAGCTTAATTGAATTTTATTGAAGAAAAATAACTGCAAAGACTGATTGAAAATTAAAGCCAGTTTTCATGCCGTGGCATCGTGCGGCAAGTAGCGCAATGTGATTAATTACTCTTAATCGTAATATACACAATATACGGAGAGGATTAACTAAAGTGAACGAGTGTACCCAGACAGTAAATAATACCTGTGATTAGGTAGCTACTAATTTTCTGACCACAGCTTAAGGTTATAGCGTTTAAATGATTTTTTGGCAGCTTAGGTGTATGCGATGAATCTTGCGTGCAGCATCATTTTTTTATTTCTCACACACGGTGGTGGTGGTGGTGGTGCAAACGAGAAATTCTATGTAGATTTTGCATACGTAAGTCAATATTCTTTACAATTACGCTGTAATAATCCTATAATTATGATTGCGTAACTCTTCTCGTGTAATTTAAGTAGAAACACGTGTACTACTCAAACTTTCAATGCAATTAATCATTTGAATACGGTAAAATAGGTTATTGTAAATAATTACTAACCTGAATTGAGAATTCGTGAGGAACAGCTAATTAAATTTACCTATTGAGCTTTGTGCAGGTACTTTGATACTTACAGAATGAGTAGTTTTCGTTTGAACCAGACTATATGTTCTGACACGATATATCTCTAACTAACAATAGGCAAATAAGGAAAGTATCTATACATCTAGAATTGTTTAGAATTTATTTAGGCTATACTAGGAGAGTATACTATAGTACAATCTACAGCTATAATATATAAACCCCTTTCCATAAACTTTGGAAGCTCTAGTAGAAGAGAGAAAGAAACTTGAAAGTTTGTTCAGTTTCATTTTGAGGGAGAAGATTTTGAGCAGGAAAGTTGGAGAGAACTTCTTAGCAAGCCTGGCTCTTTCTGATGTGAGTAATTAAGAAAAGGGTAATTAATGGGAGTGAGGGAAAGTGCTTTTGCTTTTGGCATCCAATTGCAACCGGCATTTGAATCTGGTAAGGGAATGAAGTGTACGTATCTCACTCTCACTACACTTCTTCCTTTACGATTTCCTTACGTAAAGAGTTGAGAGCTGACTGCTGGGTTAGTTGCTCTTGGCATATTTGCATAGTTAATAGAGAAAGGACAAGTTGAGTTGAAAGAAAGGATTTTCGAAAGGAAAATCCACAGCACTTTACTTTCACTTTGCTTCCAGTTTCATCCAGTTTTCTGTTCATATAATATAGAGGGAAGGTGTACTAAAATTATATAGCTATGTATATTTATATACTGTCGTATAAAGTAAAGGGAGTAGTGTGAGTTGTAAGAGTGTGACAAGAGAAATGCTACTACATACTTTAATGGCATACCAATATCCCAGTAGTATACTTGATTCATATTTCATTTTGTTCCTTTCGTCCTCTCGTGCATTCCTTGACTAGATCCAAGCTATAATTTAAATATGTACAAACCTCTTACTACTGTACAACTTTCTGTACTCTGACTACGCACAAATACAAAATGTACAGCTCTGTAAAATTCAAACGTGCCACGTTCACTTATCTTTTGCCATGTAGACATTTTGATGCACAGTGTAAGATATTCTGCTTCTATATATGTCCTTATTGTTAATATAAGTCGCCATTACACTGACATAGTATATATTCATCAGATGCCAAGAGAGAGAGCATTTCAGACACTGTTTTTCTTCTAGGTTCATTCCATCGAGCCAAAATTTCTGTCTGGTATGTTATTTCACTCTACTGGCAGTAGTAGTGTATAGATGTATGTACATTGTTCTATATGGTAGATCTTTGTATGAACAGAAAATCACATAGGATGGGAAGCGACTTGTAAATATTTATTGCTTAACTTATACGTGTATTTTATAATACTAGTGTGTGTCAGGTCAGAGCTTAATAATAATTTAAGGATATATACTTCATTCCATACATAGTAGTCTTATCTCGGCAGCACATACACCCCCAACACTTTTAGATATGTCATGTCTACTTATTGTTAGTAGTTAATTGATATATGTATGCGGAGGATGTAAGTATATCCAAACAAAGTAGCGGGGATTTCGTTGTGTGCATTTACTAAAATTACTGTAAGGCAATGCATTTATTTTGTAGAGAAAGAAAGAGAGCTGTGCTGCCAAAGACAGACTCTGACTCTGAATACCCAGTCAAGTCAGACCTTTTCATTTTAGACGATGTGGTTTTACTTGAGCTGAGTTACGACATAAAATGAAAGTTCCATCATTCTCATTCCTTCCCTTCGGCTTTTCTCTCTAGAATTCTGTAATGGGACTGCCTATCTGTATATTCATAGGGCTATATTACTTCTCTAAATTCTACCCACACCATGCAAAAGTTTATGAGGAAAGAAAACCGTAAGTTTAATTTCCATGTCAATCAAAAACCTTTCTTGCTAAAGATGACGTGGGGTGGGTGCCTTGAGCCTGACTGTAGATTGTGGTGTGACATTCGTTGCTATATATAGTCACTTGTAGGACTACAGAAATGAATCTTGTTGTATAGGGAGATTGGAGTCAGAATTACTGCTACAAAATCACTTGAGGTCATAATTTGAAAGAGTAGAGAGCAGATTGTATTTGAAAGAATGCCTTGAAGGTAATTAATTCTAATGCAAGCACACAATTGGTTTTGCTCACTACACGACACAACGACTCCTACTATACAGGCAAAATACTATTAGACAGAGGAGAATATGTCGCTTATATGTATAGAGGGATGGTTGTAGTATTATTAGTACTTTTAGTAGTTTTACTGGATTCTAAAGCTGTACAAAAGTGAGATATATTTATAGAACACACAAGTTGTATATATAGAGAAGAAAAGCTGTCTATGTTATGTGGTGAATTAAAATGGTGGAGAAAAGAGGGAAGGGAAGGAACTAGAAAAGGGAGGCCATAAAGGAAAAGCCATTAGTTTTTGGCTCGCCTTTCAGTTCATGCAAAGTTTTCCTCATTCTCATTATTTTCCCTGGAGGAGAAAACTCATCAGGAAAGTTTTGCTTGGCATGGCGAATTACATTATGAGCCAAACCGAAGGATACCACGTAATTTTGTGTAAGTAAAAGTATAGCAGTTTCACTAAGAGCTGTATAGAACTTTTGTCCTTTATATGCATTATTAGCATTTTCATTCCATTCCTTTCCTATACGTACATATTTTAGTTCATTTTCTCGTGTCTCTCCATTCCACTAGTCGACTAATAAAATCGTAATAATGTCTCTCCTCTTCTCAACGCTCGTTCTCAATGATAATTATTATTATCATCATTCCCTCTATATATGCATGTGTACACTGTATAAGACTTTTGGTTACGTAACACCTACAAATATGTATATATAACATATTAGTCAAGTTCCACGTATTGTATATACTATACTACGATATGTTCCAAATTACTAATGGAGTCTGCTATGCATAGGTACTACTACTAAAACAACGGACCAGGTTACACAAAGGAACTCTATGTAAACACTCTTTGCTTTTACTTCCTCTAAAAACCTGGGGTTTATACGATAGTACTTTTAGGTGTCATATGAGAAATGCTATTCTACAAACCTAACATTTCGTCCGTATCCAATTTCCTTTCTTTTCCAACTCCCCACTTCATTTACTCCTCTGGTAGTACGTCTCCTCAGTTTTCGTTTCAGTTTTCATTTGTTTTCCTTTGAGTCTTGTCTACCCTTAATGATCACCGTTCTCACTTTCCAGTTTACAATGAAATACTTTCTCTCATATTATTCCGAGGATCTCTATATTATTTGTTATCACAAATTCGAACTTGAGTCACAATCTTAAATTACACGTCTCATTTCTACTGTCTGTCGTGTCTGTGTATGTGAAACATATTCAAATTCAAATACCTAGAATATACAGATTATTATTTTAGAATGTTATGAACTGTCATTTCTCAATACTCGACTTTTAGTCGTAAATGATATCAATTACTACAATATTCAATTATAGGTACCAACTAAACTAATGACTGAAATTGCGACTTCTGCCGGAAGCTACATTCATTTCTAATTCGCTCTGGCTGTCTATTCAACCATGCAATACATAAACGTATTTCAGCTCTTCCAGTAAATATCACGCAGATGAACAAATTGTAATTGTATTTCGTAGAATCGTTATTTAGTACTAATTGGTAAGGAAGATGCTAATGATTTTTATAGCCATCTACCTGGTTCCTTTGCAGGTATAATAGTATCTATATTCGTTATACAGTGGAATACATAATTTACTTTAAGCAGAAAATGTATTGTAGATACAGAATAAAGGAAGAGAACTTTAAGGTAGACTCAGCGGGTGACCGTTTTTAGTCCCTAGAAAAACAGTATATGTGGCAATAAGTATTTCAAAGCGTAAAGGATGGCAAACCAAAATTGTAAGCTAAGCAAACATTGCTAGACTGTTCAAACAACGTAAGTACCCAATACTCGACTTAAAGTAGAAGGAAGAGCAAATAAATAGGAAATGAGACGCTGTGATGGCTTATACGGCAGAAACCGCGTGAGACTGCTATACTGACAGCACTTACGAGTTACGACTCCAGCTCCAGCCATGAAATTGGAAAGGAAAGTGAAAGTCAATTTAAAGCAAGACAGGACAATAATGAAGAAGAGGAAATGCGACGGTGGTCGCAAAAGGTATGGTTGTAAGAGAAATAAACTAAGAGCTTATCAAGCATGGTTGGTCTTTTGCAAATGTCTTCGAATTTTGCATATTTAATTATCTTCCTCTGGGGTTTTCAACTAGGGGCTGCCTTCTCTTCATTTTACTGTGTCGGCTGTAAACCAATTTCATTTCTTCGTTAAAATATTAAAATATTTTATAAACAATATAATGTTAGATTTGAAATCTTTTTGTATTGAATCTGCAATAATTGTAACCTATTAAAGAAAACAAAAATTCCAAAAGTATTTTGCTTATGTTTGCTACATTCAAGACAACTGGATTATGGTAAAGTAAAATATTCATTTGTGCATTTGCTGTGTTGTTGCTGATCTCTTCCGTTTCGTTCTCAGGAGGAGGTGTTCATATTTCTGCTTTGTGTGTCTCAGGATGTTGCAGGATCTCATAGATTACTGTAGGGGTAGGAGAAATGGCAAAACCAGTACTTCCTATTCCTATAGCTTGGTTATCTCCTTTTCACATTTCTCATGTTTATCTTCAAACTCTAGATTTTCATTGCAGTTAGCCGGAATTGCATCGTTTCGTTTTACATGTACCATAATATGGCTTCTGGTTATGATGTGAGCAGAGCTACATTGTTCAACACATAAAATATCTTTTTATGCAGAAGTGTGGCAGCAAAGTAGATGTAATATTCATCTATGGCGGTTGATGTGTTAATATTTACGTTGGACAACAGACGCAAGGGTATCTTCTCTATGAAACTCGGACGGTAGGCATAAGTAGAAATAGAACACACAAAAAAAAATTCTAATAAACCATGGGGAGGATATTTTTACAAGTTAAAATGTAAACGAATTTTTCGGAATTTATATTTTTGTCGCTAGTGACAGAATGATTGTAAAGTACAAGTCAAAATGCGAGAATTTCCATTCTGTTCTCTCTCTCTTGGTTTTCTCTTCTCAAACAATAATTCATCTTCAGTCACATCTGAGTTGTGGGTTACTGCGAAAGCCAATTTATCCCATAGAATCCCTTGTTTTGTGCTGTGTGTGCACCCTAGTGCTACTTAGGTATGCACAAGACTATATTGCTCGTCTTATGGTTGTATTTAGTTGTAAGCACGTGTATTTCCATGATATAAGGACATTCGCAAGAGGTATAAAATAAATATACCGTAGAAGAGAATAGCATAAGAAGACGAATGTACAAGAGAAGGACAGTATATGTGTAGAGGAAAGACCGGCCTGCTTTCATTTTCATTTTGTAGTAGACCTCATTGGAAATTCTCATTCTAAATCCGTCGCTCATTTAGAATGCTAATGCGGGCTCTCTGCCTCTCATTTCGTCTCTTCCAGGAAAGCATTAAACAGAGAAATGTTGCGAGAAAGTCGAGTTGAAACTCCTCTTGCAGACGTTTTGTAATTTTGTCAGACTCTATCTGTCTGTACACACACAAGAGAATGACTACTTTCCATTTCTACACACAACATTCACATAGGTACTACATATACATATACTACATAGGTTAGTAGGTAGGTACATACTTTCATTCTGGTGTCGTAGATACTTTAGACAAAGTAGAGAGATGTGATGTGAACATATAAACCTGCAATCTAACTAAACCAAGCCTTTAGTTATTCATCTTTGTATAGAACTGACGTTTCTGTTTTGTTTGCATTTCATTCGTATTCCTTTTATAATTCCTTTTCATTATGCATTCAACTCCTTTCCTTCTCTTCAATCTCTCTCTCTCCTCTGTATGTTTCTCTCTGTCTCCTTCACTTCTATTCTCAATTGTCAGCCTTGTCTTTTGATGATACTCACAGCTGTCACTCTCAGAGTCATATCAGCAAAGTACAAACTTAAGGAAAGAACACTTTCTCATTTTAATGAAAATCCCAGCAAAACTAACATCTTGTTGTTATCATAATCGAACTCGCCAGTTTCTCAATCAATCTAAAATCTTAAATCGTCTCATACATAACCACGACATTGCAAATTTACATAGTAATAATAGACATGGCAAACTGCGCACCTTATTACTGTGTTAGCTTCATTCTTAGAAGTTTGTAGTGCCTTTGAGGTTCAAAGCTATAGTAAATTCATAACGATAGAGTAAATATGAATGAGCTTATTCCACAGTTAAGCTTTCTTCTGTCGATAACATGAAAAAATATTTAAAAAAGATTTTGTATATTTTATGCATACCCTAGATTGCAATTCCAACTTAATATGTATAGTAATTACAGTGTGATAAGTATATGCAATAAAAACAGAAGTAGGAGCTTACGATTGATATCGGAAGGTTGATCACGATTTAAAAAAAATGACGTCACAAGCAGATGGTTAAGAAAATACTCGAATAGATAAGTAAGTAAATGCAATAGTGCATGTGGTATAGACATGAAAATGTCATTGTTTCATTGACTTGTAGAATTGCATGTCTAATCTAGTAATTACTTTATCAGTTACATGCTGTGTAAGTATATAGTAATGGGCCAAAGAACAAGTAGCGGAGTAATAATCACAATGGGCGCATACAGTGTGAATTGATTTTAAGTAAAAATGAATCAACAGAATGCACTAACAATAAAATATATTCGGTAAAAATTGAGAATTGTATTTCATGTGAATATAAAGCTACGTGGTACTGTAAGATTGTAATAACTATCAAATAACACACTTTAATATTTCACCTTGTATGATTGAATGAAGTAAAGAAAAGTTCAAAATTAAATTAAGACATAAACAGCAAAATGTGTGATTTATAATGTAAATGTAATCTCATGGATTATTTACAGGCTGATTCCGGCGTTTATTTGTTGCTCTTATCACTAAAAAGCTGCAGCTTCATGAATTAAAGTGCTATAGTTGTGGTTTGTGGTGCAATTAATGTGTTTTGCTTGGTTAAATATATTATCGCTGATAAGACATTCTCATTCATAACTTTATTTAAATATTCTATTTTATTGTTTGAAAATTTTTGCTTTAACTGTTTTATTCAGATAAATCACATGAATCAAAGATACAAGAGTACGTGTTAATTATATGAATGAAGGGAATTTTTGTCAGAGCAGGATTCATTTTTAGCTTGAATCCGCTTTCAAGTCGAAGAAATGTTTTTCATGTCTTTACACGCAGTTACGGTGTTGGTTAGGTAAGTCGTTGGAATGAAAAGTTTGAACTTTGTTAGCATTAAAAATGCAAAAATTCCTGTACATTGCTGATAATCTTTTACCAGTTATAGCATTTTATTTTAGTTCTGTACGGGTTGTTATGTTGTGATCATTCACTGAACTAACAAATAAGTTCAGACAGGTAGGTCGACATGAACTCCGTATCTGTCTAACTTCATAGTGACAGAATCTTAGAACCTGTTATAATCTCTATTCCCACTGAAGTAGTTCGAGGTTGAACCTTTCGACTACCTAAGCCCCCTTGTTATAAAATAACAACCATTAATTGACTCAATTGGGTGAGTATCGAGAAACATGTAATATTATTTGTATTTTAGTGAAAAGTAAATTATGTTATATAATTTTTAACAACATATTTATTGCCTAAACTTATAATTTGGCAAGGAGAGAGAAAGAGAGAGAGGGAATTGCAAGGAAAAAAGTAAAAAGATCCGTGTTTTTAGTAGTATGCGTAGCATGTAGAAGTAAAACCCACAATATGTATAGCAAAACTTCTCACGTGCGTTTGTAATTGAGGGTTCAAAGTGTTGAAATTAAGGAGAGCTCCTGCTTAACGACAGTGAGAACCTCACAAAGTTTAGTTAGCAATGTACAATAGTAATCAGCTTGAGAGTCAGTAGTGGATAGAAAACTCCCCGAAGCAAATAACATGTCTTTACTTTTAAAGTTGTTTAACCGCCGCGTCTCTTCATGGCCCATCTATCTGTTATGTACACATCTCATTGTTATTGAAGAGATGATCAGGTATCTACTAAAGAAAAAATGACAAATCCCATTACCAAACAAGAAATGAAGTGCTCTTGCATTGCAATTTTCAATTTCGCCTAACACCTTGCTCAGGTCTTGTCTCCGGAATAAATACGATCCAATTATATGAAGGTAGAATTCAACTATTCTTTTGCACACCTCGACTGACAACGAGTTGAGTGCAGTTTCTTGTTCTACGTCTCCTAATCGTAACCAAACTATTTGGTTGATATAAAAATCATCATTTTTTCTTATGCGTGTGACGGATGCAATATGTGGACAGTAACATGATGTCATGTAGCCTACGCACGTCTGTGTGATACACACACGCGCTCCACCAAATCCCACAGTCATAAATCCTAAACATCAACACGAATTATATTCTTTGGCCTTTGATAGCCAATAACAATAAGCCTATAAAACTTGATACAATTTTATCAGTTTTATTGAATTATTTTATTGGAGTGCTTTAGGCTTCTTCTCATTCTCCTCCATCCGCCAGATTATTAACTTGTTCCTTGTGTTACTTCACAAAGCCCACACATAATAAGAATCATGCAAATGTTAACAACTTCTGTCTGTGTCTGTTAACCGGTACATCCGGACTTAAAATTCAGTTATTTAGAAAAATGTCAACATCCAACATTTGTTTTATGCTGCGTTCCATGCTCCGGCAGTATACATAATTGTAGTGAGAATTTTTAATGAAAATGACATAAAAATTTAACTCTTTTAACTGCAACGACATAAAAATTTAACTTTTTTAATTGCACCAACATAAAAATTATAATTAGATTACTTATCTCAACAGTATAAACGATGTGTGTATGTGTTTTACTTATATGGGCTATCGGAAGTACATTAGAATGCTGGTATTATGTACTTCTGTGAAAAATCATCCAATTAATTGACACTGTAGTGGTCTGTGCTGTACATTTGTCTTTTTATTTCTTTGTTGGAAGCAGTGGGCTGTAAAACATCAGGAGAAGAATTTTTCTTGATGTAATGCGGTGGCAAGATGTAAGGTAGGTAATGTTAGAAGTAACTAGGTAGGTATGCAACTTGTGCCATAAAACTTAGCACGATGATAGACAAGGTAAACGCTTGTGGTTAAACTTGTTTGTACTACTCGATTAGTGACTTCATTTTTACCAGACAAGAACTGTTTTAAAATTCGGATAAAAATTGACATCGTAGTAAAAATGAAATCCAAAAATGTCTCGAGAGAAACAGGGTAACGGCTGTTGTAGCAGATACCTAGAGGATGTTTATGTTGATTCTTTTGTTTTCCATTCTCGAGTGAAATTAGAGCTTCCTACCAAAACAATACGGTGTATATGTATATTAACCAGTAAGTAGGTGTGCTACACGTCTAATGGTCAATATATACCTGTAGTATCTTGTAGTATCCTTTCCAATAATATTTATTACACAATTGCAACTGTACATGGAGTACATTTATAGTAAATATTTTCACATGCATTGTATTTCGCTACAGTTTATTACAGTACATAATTAGATTTGTTTTATGTTCTTATAACAGGAGTATTTGTACATACTTATTCAAAATGTCACACACATAGAAATATTAAACAGTAATTCCCCTATTGTGTCGCACAAGGACATGCTAACTTTACTGTATATTTGATGCAATTAGGCAGAACACGTGTGAGAAATAATTCCACGGCAAATCTAAACATTATATTATTGCCGACATGCTAAAACTTAATTTAGATTACCTACTCTACTAACTTCTACAAAAATATTTACAATTATTTACGTGCGTTGTGCATTTCCCTTATTTGTTCTACGGGACCTTAACATGTGCAACTAGAATGAGGAAAATTTATTATGAACATGAGAAATGTCATAAATTAACTCATATCAACTTCTTTTCCTAGACAGCGACATTTGCAACTCGAGGAAAGAAATGAGAAACTGTGCTCTTGTGTCTTGAACATATTATACTCCCTGCCAAGACTGAGATTCAAGATTTCTTATACGGAGCATTAAATACATTCGCAAGTCGCAAGTCATGCTTATTGCAAATGGCATAAGAAACTCAACGTGAACATCTATGCACACACAACACCTAATCTTTCTTTCCAAAAGCAATAAAACTTATTTACATAGAAGTAATTTAAATATATTTAATCGAGCGATTTTTCATTCCACATATTTTATATTATTATTTCCAACCGTGCCCTTTATCAAAGTAAAAATACGCAGACATAATTGTACCTACTTGAGATTTAATATGCAGTCTGCACGAAGATTTCTTTGATACCATTAATAATTTAATAACCCAAAAGCACCCAGCCATTACTATGCATCAAGTACAATTAAGACAGAAGAGCTCAACTCACAGAGATATGATATGACTGGTGCAGAATAATTTGTCAATTAAGTAGTGCTCAGATGATGCAGCAGCACCACAATCGTATACACGATGTGGAATACAAAGCATGTCGAAAAGAAGAGATTAGATTACTTTAGAAACATAAAACAAAAGCGCAGAACAAAAACAAGATACGTAAATAAATAACTGCCTCCAGAATAACTCTACCTACACTTATATTTTCTATCCTATATTTAGTGCAACTTTATTACGTCCTTAGAATGGTACCTACTTGACTTGAACCACCAGCAGCAGAATAAATTCGCACACAGACCAAACGCTGTATGTAACTTCTTTTACACACTATATGAACAACAACGAATCGACCTAACGTATATATATATACTATTATACTACGTATAATAAGATAAGAGTCACTGTGTTGTGTGTTATGCTAAAAGTTCAGTTGAGAGACTTGAGTTGAGGACAGAGGAGAAAATGCAGAACGTAATAATATTTTGTTCCAGCATATATACATGTGTATCATTATATAACTGCGTATAAAGCTCCAGGTACCTGTATAAGGAATATATGCCTTGTAAATAACAAGCAGGTATAAAGCTAAAGCTATAAGGCGCAGTGAGTTAAGTTGTATATATGCATGTGTGAGTATGTAGAATATATATATATGCATGGACAAAAGGGGAAGTTTTTTACTTGAGGATTTAAGAGGATGGATAGGATGTATGTCTGCTGGAGTCCTATAGATTATAAATCAGCTTCACATGGCAGATATATTTACATATA
This sequence comes from Pogonognathellus flavescens, assembly GCA_019776165.1. NCBI lineage: Eukaryota > Metazoa > Arthropoda > Collembola > Entomobryomorpha > Tomoceridae > Pogonognathellus > Pogonognathellus flavescens. The sequence goes on from JABASD010000151.1 coordinate 63,281, forward strand.
GTCTATAGATGTTTAAAAGTGTAACTAACAGATAAGTGAGTTTATTTGTATGCATGGTCGTTTGTATTAGGAAGGTTAGCTTAATCGGATAATATTATCCCGTAAAGGTTTAAATACTTCTCACAAAGGCCTTATGTTTGCCATTGCTCTGGAGAATCTATATAAAGTTAAAGGAAAGGAGAGCAAAGTTTTGGGGGAATTTCGTAGATAATATCCAAGTTTCGTAAAGTCATAAAAGATACTTGAAATTGTAATGAGGAGTTGATTATATTTCAGAAAAGTGTACGATTGGTGTGTAGCGTGTGAATGAGTCTTTTGAAAAATGAGAGGAAAGGTCGGCTCGTGTTTCCGGTGGTTGGGCAGACTCCTTGAAGGACCAACTGCGGAGCCCCGGAGGTGGAGTTTTTCCTACCACTTTTCTCCAATCATCTCAAACTTTGTTTATTCTCTTCCAAAAACCAGGCTGCCTTCCTTTCTTTACAAGTACAAATTCCCCGACCTTATTCTCTTTCCTCTCTTCTCCCGTTGACGAGAAGAGCAGCGTAAGAAAAGTCGAAAGGAATTCAAATGCCATGTAAGTCGTTCGTGCGACTGTGTGATGCTATGATCAGACTTGCCTCTTCTTCCTTGATGCTCTTCCTTGCATGTTATATGTTCCACTACTCCTCTCGTGTCTTTGCCTTGTGCTTTACGGATTTACGGTCTTCGAAATCTTTTTATGGATAAACACTCTTCCCCCTCCTATATTGTACTCCATATCTGTATCGCCTGCTTACTATATACCGTCATGCATTTATAAGCATCAATCTCATCTTCCTGTATTCCTCCTGTACAATATACGCATACAGTACTTGTAACATTATGGCTTATGGGTGTCTAAGTCTTTACGCTGTGATACGGAAAAGACATTTTTGGAGAAATTAAATTAATGAACGCTTTCGTATGTGAAAGGATTAAACCTTACTTCTCACAGACTTAGAACTTTGCCTGTGTTTTGCAAAAAGACGCTTTTTAAGTAATTAGTAACAGTACGGAATGTTATTTTATTTGTTTTATGTGAAACTTTACATTTTTGTTGTACCCACTGCACAAAAGCATAACAATACGCATTTTTTAAACTCGTGGATTTACCTACCCTGGTAAAACGAGTTGTGTGGTATACACTTTGATATAATTACTACTAGGATTCTAACCTTTAAATTGCTTCGATGGGACATTAACCCTTTATTGCTTAAAGGCCGATATTCACCAATTAATCTTATTACTGTAGGCATAATTATAGCAATTTCTCTCTAGAAATGTTTATTTATTTACCTTTACACAGATCATCGTAATTTTGATGAACCATCCTAATATTATATTATTACAATTACCAATATATTTAATAAAGTTGAATTCCTTTTTTATGTTCTACAGTACTTCTTCATACAACAGGGTATTTATATACATTTCCCTATAAATTTTTCCCTGTGATTCTTTTACGATGAATTGTTATAGTTATTTTGATACTACATTACATTACATAATATTCGTGCCTAATTATTACTTGCAAATTTAAGCTGTTGGAAAACATGGCAATTTGAAATTTTTACATATCTCATGCATTTACTCTTAACTGCCAGATCCAGATTAAGAGTAATGAACGAGTATACCGTGTCTTAACCTGAATCGTAATGGAATAAGAAGATTTAGGATTTTGTGAAAAAATCGTGTAAGGAATTTATGTAAAGAAATAAACGAATTTAACCATTTTAATGATTCTAAAGTTATGTATTTACAAAAGTAGCAGTAGTAAAAGACACGTTTTATTCAAGGTATGCTAAATTGACAGTAATAAAACTGAAATTCTTAACGAAATGTTTTAAAGTTTATTTTTGTAGTAGCAGTTAATAAATGACAAATTGACGGACAGTGTTCTTAGCGTGTCATGTAAATGCATGGGGATATGGGTTTGTATTAGAATTTGTTAACATCGGGTAAAAGTATGGCTGCATATAAATAGTCGGTTTGGTACTCTATGTTGAAGTTTGAACGATATATATGGACGATATTTCACAATGCTATTTAAGCAAATTACACTGTCTGTCTGAAACAAGAGAATCTTGGCTCATTTTCCTTTGCAATTTGCCTTGCAAAGTACTTTGGCTTGGTTTCCTTTGGCTCTCATTTCCTTTTCGCTGGTTTGGTTTCCTAGGTTTGCATTACTACTTTCCTTTGGCAAAGTTAACGAATGAACTTTCACAAACGAATGAGACTTTGGGAAGAGAGTGACGACAGAAATTGAAAACTGCCTAGCACCTCTTCTCTCTTAGCGTCTCTTTAATTAATTTTAATTAAGTCTATTGTCCCATATAAAATACAAAGTACACTGAGTGAATATTCGAGGAATGAAATAGAATAGCCGCACTCGTAGCCTCCCTTCGTCAATAATAGTACCAGGGGTAGTTGTAGTAGTGGGTAGTCTGGTATGAGCTATCTTCGCATTACAATATGTTTCTTTCGCGAGGCAATTCAAGACTAACAGATAGAATAGTCTTTATTTTGCTGGCAGTTCCATCCGATTACAAAAGACTAGACCGTAGCAAACCAAAGACAGTCACGATGGACGGGATGGGCTACTAATTAATCCTTGCAACGAAATCCCTCTTTCTGGTTTGATTTTCCTTCCTTACCGTTTTGTACGTAAGATATATATGTGGTACATAGAAATTAATAGAAATTCGGTTCGTTGGACTCCTTTACAGGACAGAGACACATTTTGGTTTTCTACCATATGCTTGAGATTCCTTTTCCAAATATGTCGAGCCAAAACCTCCAACATGATGAGGAAACTTTCTCAATTAAAGTAAATGCTTCTCCTAGTAAAATGTTTACCCTTCGATAAGTTCATGTTTTCAGCTGCATAGATATACCTAGTTCAGTTCGTCAAATAGGTAAGTAATAGGTATATATAAGAAAAGTAGATCATTTTTAACATTATTTTGTTTTGTAACCAACTAAAATTTATACCTGTAAACGTTTGTATAATCTAAAAATGTACACTGTAAAAAGGACAGCCAATGATTTTCATAATGCAAGTACAAATGAAATTGTATGTGAGATGATAAATATTGGTAAATGCAGGCATTGGTAGATGATGCTTTGTGAGGAAGTCGCTTTCTCTGGGACGGAGCTCTCCCTTTGCAGGAGCAAACCTTTGATTCGTAAGGAAGTAAAAGTATTGTGTTGTGCGAGCAGCCATTTTCTTTGCAAGGGAAACTTTCCCTGTCCTTTAGTTCACGGTGAAAGATGTCATTTCCTTTTATAGAAGCTACAACATCCTTTAGCACTTATTTAAATTTGGTTTCAGCGTTTCACTTAAATTTCGTCTCACATCAACTTCATTGTCTTATCATGCCATGAATTCGCGAGTAGCTTCTGTTTGATTCGTTTTACTTAGTTTACTTGTCTTCTATATTCTGCTGCCTGTTTTGTAATGCAAATGTTTTCCTATTTGAATCCACGATGGAATAGAAATCAGATACTACTCGTGAGTTCGTTTCGTAGAACCACCACCACTGCTACTAGACTTTCTCCTGAAGGATCCAGTTCAATGAGCTGTACTGTTCTCTTCTGTTCATATTATCGTGAACTATAGCAACTCTTTTAGTCCACTCTTCGTTTTTAGCTCCTTCCTTTCCACGATTTTCATTTGCATTCAAAGCACATTTTAGAGATTGCTGATGTGGCCGTAATGTTGGATGAAATGCTTAAAGTACTACGGTTATGGCTCATTTACTACGAAAATGAAATTGCTGTCGTCTGCAGTGCCTTCCTAAGTAGATATTTTATGTCTTTTATTAGCAACATTTATTTTGACTTTACTAAGGCTATCATTTTCTTTACATTATAGTAGTCTACTACTAGAGGCGAACACAATTCCAACAGCAACATACGTAGTCAGCAATCCACATAAAGAACGCAACCCCTCAAATTTTACTCTGCTCTCTTCTTCGTCCATTAGCATTTTAATGCGGAGTAATTGCCCAAATAAAAATACAGTACCGTAGTAGATTTATGTAATTTATAAAGTAAATTTTTATTAGAAAAATCGAAAAATTATTATTAATTACTTTGCATGCACCATAATTTTATACTGCAGTTTAATGCACATTGTAGTAATTCATAGAAGGTTTGATAAGTTGTTCTGTCAAAATAATAAAGTATTTAAACTGACAGTATATATGGATAATGTAGCACGTTGCAATGTTATCACATCTTGGAAAAGAACTTAAGCTCTCCTTAATTCATAACATAAATTGTTTTGAAAGCTTTGTCAGATATGTTTAATTCAACGAGAACAATAGGCTTAAAAAAAGCTATTAAACACAAGACGAACAAGAAAAGGGGCTGTGAGGAAATTTGCGTAGCGAATCACATGCAGAGGCACATACCTATTAATGTAGGTGTCTATTTTTTCGAAACCATCCATGCGATACAGAAACAATTAAACAATAGACTAGAACATAGCAAAGGAGTTATTTCCTTGTTACGACTTTACAAGAATCATCACTTAAGAAATTCCAAAACCAAAAAATGGTTCAAAAAATTCTTAACGTTAGTACCTACATGCTCAATAGTTATGGCAGTCTCTACATTAATTTATTTTCATACGCTATACTGCTTTACAATAATAATGGTGAGACTTTGATGCAGAGAGAGAGAGAGGTATGTTATGGCTTTATGGTACATGTAACTCATATAACAATATTGTATGCATGTACGATATTCTTGCATACATGTACGGTTGCGAATTAAAAGCAAAAATGTCAATCCTTGTGATGGGTTGAAAGTTGAATCACATTCAGACAAGCCTGTATATAACAAACGGATGTGTTTTGTACATCCTGCTATCAACCATGTATTTTTTAAGGATTTTTATAAGTGATTCGGTGATCCGTCTCAATAATTCTTTAAAAATAACCTAATTTTTGTGATATATTATTTTTAAAATTTTATTACGCACAGAAATAAGTTGTTGTACACAGAATTTTTCCAGCAAACTGCTCGAGCAGCTTTATTTACAGTCCACGCTAGTTTGATTTGACGTATACGAATAGAATTGTGTTGGATGAGAGCTGACACAAACACGAAATAACAATAACACTCTAGAATGTTGTACCAGAACGTTTGAAATAGCACTGAACTTGAAGCTATGTGAACCAGCACTACTGTAGACTTAAAACAATGTCAATAAATTGATGCGTTAAATTCCAACTGCGTACTGAGAAAACAAGACCACGTCGAGTGGAACTTATAAGTAGCTGGAATGTCATTTTTAATTCGCTTCCTAAGATCTGGCAAACAGTAGCCAGTAGCCACCTTAAGGTCAACACGCCTTTAAGTGAAGAAATGTAAAAATTTTATTGAATTCTTAAAAAATGTATTACTACTCACTATTACCTGCCGCGTGTAGCATTAGTTAAATAACCACTCTGGCTGGAATGTTTATTTTTAATTTAGTACATCTCTTTACTATGTGATCAATTCTGATCAACCAAAGGTAAAACGTAAAAGGTCAACATCCATCCATTATCTGTTGCAGAATTTATCCAAGCAATTGTAAAAACATATGTAGAGCAAGGGAGCTTCAAGATAAAGCTATAAATGCAGCTGACACAATATAAGAGATGCCTTGGTTAGGTATCAAACAAACACACGGACAGGTATTCAGGTATTCTTGTTTCTTGAAAGATTGTTTCAAAGTCAGCAATGCAATGTTGAGTTGACTATGTAAATTTACGTGTTGCTGTGTAGTTGTCGGTTGTCAGCTATGTGCTAAGTGCAAGCAGGATTCTTGACATGAAAAAATAATTTTTATAGAGTCAACTTTCAGTTTGGTAATGTATTTGTCTGGTATTCATCCAAAGGATCAACTCTACAAAGCAATCAATTCTCCAGATGTATCCGTAGGCCAGCCTTTTAATGTATAATTTCTATAAGGGAGTATAAAGATGTTTTCAGCAATAAAAATTTATATGATCAGATTAATCAGATTATGCAGACCAGGGTCGGGAGACATGTAATTATAGGAACAGCAAAATCATGGCTTTTTCATGATTTCGCATATTACATGATTATGTAATCACTACAATGTACTAAAGTCTACATTGCCGTATAAATGTGCGTACGTGAGACAGGCAACTTATATGAAATGATTGGACATTTATTACAGTCATAATTGTGTTGATTTTTAAAGTAAATAAAAGTATTTTTAATGTCAGAATTTTCATGAACAGAACGTACGCACAAAAGAAACGCTATCGAAATGTTTTGCTCTGTGTTTGTAGATCAATACGCGGCGAGTCAAACACATTCCGAGTTGAATGGTAAACCGGTAGATGTAACCGACAGTGGTTTGATTGAGCTGTATGTAACTCTATGCAGTTTCTATTCTAAGTCTCACATGAAACATCATTCCATCATCCTCATCTCGTAAAGTGTGAGAGTGTAGTAATACGCTTACAGTAACAGTGTACTTAACTGTGGAGACGATGTATTATAATGGTCCGATTTTTCGGCATCTCTGTTGGTGGTAAATGGGAAAAGATGCGTTTTGACCCTTTTTTATTGTTATTATGCGATTCACGTATGGAATTCCGGAGGCTTCTTATTTATAGCTGCCTAATTGCACATTGGGTCCAGTTCTGTGAAAATTGATACATTGCAAGGAAACTAGAACTGTTTGTATTGACTGAGTAAATTGTTGCGAAGTTGAATGCTGGATCATCTCCAAGTCAAGATAAATGACTGTTTTATTATTCAAAATGGGCGGACAGTATACTTACTTTGCATTTTAATTATAATTTTTATTACCTTACGTCTATTTAGTTTCCAGTACACCTCTTATTTATCTTACAGTATTTTTATCTTCTCAAGTCATAATCGTAACATAACAATAATAAGAGATAGCCAAAACAAGTTACATACAATACAAGTAGATGCGCACTCGAAAAATTAAAAATATTGACAATTTGTGCATTTGGTAGTAAGGCTATAGGCAAATAGGCCGGATGGCCGAAGTAGTTTTGTTTCCTGAGAGTAGTATTTAAATTAAAAAGTTTTGCAATAGAATTGCCCATTGTATTTATTCTGGTCGCATACTACCAGGCTGCCAGAACTGGTAGTGTCAACTGTGGATAAAAATTCTACAGCAGACACACAGACACACGAAATCTATAAAAATGTGCAGAACTTCACGTAGCTAACATCCAGTTGAGACAAAAATACAGACAGATACATATTAAAGGTATAAAAATGTAACAATGTCAGTATCAGTAATCTGTGAGATGGTGTATAGACGCCTTAAACCTGCTGCTGAAGCCGTAGTGCTTTGGGCAACCTGAGTCTATGCAATCCACCTTGGTCTTCTTCTTCTTGAATATGTTTGGCGTATACCCGTATGCCGGCTTCATCCATGAGATGCAAATATATGTAATCCTTATCTGGTTTGCTCTACTGGTCTAACTTGTCAAGTTTAATGTACAATGTGCGCGTTTATTGTCAATTTTTTTCAAAACCAATTCTGAGCTGCATACAATCTTACGAGGCCCCATAGTGATAATCTGATTTCAAATAGCATTGCCACCCTTGCTTCTTCTTGCATTTTTATGGAATCAATGCTCATTGTCAAATCAATTTCGTATGTACAGATACGTAAGACGTGACTTCTGAAATACACTTAAGCCGTCGCTTTGCAGATAACTGTCAATTACCTATGTATGCGTCTGCAAGCATCTGCTAAATCGTTCGTGTTCCCACCTGCTTACCCCGTGTATTTTTCAGTTTTCATTAAAAATGTGCATGCTTGCCTTTCTTTTGACAATGCGTAATGCGTCTGCTTCCGATTATATTATAGCCCCACTGCCTAAACCAGTTGTTTTATTCGCTCACTTTTTCTGAACTTTCCTTTTATTAGTAGGTACTAAAATTCTAATAATAATTTTTTGATACTTGCATCGTTGCATCCGATGTTCTAGATGTATTTTGTATACAAAGTATAGGAATTGCCAAACAAATGAATACGTAAATAAATCTAAATCGTGACTTGCATTTCTATATAATTTCCTGTTCTCACCAGGCACAGCTCTTTCCACTTGTGCTATTAAATTGAACTTATTAAATTAACAATTAAAAAAACACAATTTGAAAAACTAAAAAATAGTCAATGAGAAAAATTTTATGTAGATTGAAATTAAACCGGGATAAAAATACGGGTACATAAACTTTGTAGTTAGACGTAAAGCCATAAACCGAGGGGAGGGTGACGAGAAATGAAAACTCATCGTCAGTGAATACCATGCTTTGAAAAAATCATCTTTATAGTAAGCCACACCTCGCCCGCACTGAATATGTATTGCTTTACAAAGTCATAACCTTTTTTAATGATGAGGTGCTACTACACTTTTAACTGTATGTCGTAAACATACAATGTTAGTTACAACAACCATTTGTTAGTGGGTAGGCTCTGTTGGACAGATTCTTAGGTGTGTATGTAATTTGTTATAAAATTCTGTGTAAATGTGTTGTAAGGGAGAAAAATTATTGAAATATAGCGTGTGTCGTGTGTAAGGCTTGAGAGCTTCATGTCTGACCAGAAGTATCAAGCTCCAATCGATCATTTCGCGTACGTCCTATAAGTCATGTCCTATATGAGACGCCTTGGAATAACTCTACACCTTATTTTTCCAACTCTGCTTGTGAACTTTTGTACGAATTCTTATAAATACCCAGCAGTTGGTAATACAGCTGACTTTCTGCATATCTAATCTGAAATAACCATCTTTTAACGTTTTTACCTATAATATACTAAGCCTCCTAAGTTGTAATGGTCTGCTAATGGTGTGAAATACAAGTAAAATTGTAGAGCATCTCGTCAGTGCTAAGTTTAATCGTGGCTAATAATGATAGATTAGAAAATGATGAGACGTTCTGGTATGCTTAGGCTTTACTTCAATGTATAACTATGTATGAACGTAGTTTAAATGTAGAAAACGTTTTATACTGCAGTCTTATCAAATTCCTCTCAGCGATTAAACATGTAAGCAAGTACTTAGTTAGAAACAACATTTGCCCTACACAGAGCAAAGCACGTTCATTGCTGCTGTAATTCTATTTATAAGTATATTTAAAAACTGTAATAGAAAATCTTTACTCGAATAACAAACATGCACTTTTACGTACTTAAGAATAAGAAGAGCGCTTTTAATGCACTCAATGTTTATTGCAATACTGATAAGCATTATGTCTCGCAAGTTTCCATCTATCTGCATTCATCTTATCTAATAATTTACAGAAACACTTACACTGACAAGTAATAATAACTATGTTAAAAGTCTATCAACACGGACGGATAAAAGCAAAGTCAAATAAAGTAAAGAGAATAATGTTTCAAAGGAATGATTTGCAAATTTTATTGAACTCTATGTGATGACTAATATCTTTAGTAATTGTTTCGAATGAGTAATTAGAAACAATGTCTTTCCACATGCATTAACCCATTCCACGAGATGATTCATTTTATGCACACAGCGAAAGAATACAAAATTTTCTCAAACTTTAACTCTTAATGGACGTAACCAAAAAATAACACATTCCATTCATTTATTACTTTGTAAAGTCTGTCTGCACATAGAAGATTCATCGGTTGGTTTCTTCATTAAAATCTCAACAATTCGTATTCTGTATTCTGATCAGTGAGCAACTTATAATTACACACAAAGATATACAAATACTGACAATATAAGCACTATAGTATTGTCTGTATTGTATATGGGCACCTAACAATGTATGTTTGTAAAAGTGAAGCGGGTTTTCTGTAGTTATACACGGAGGGTAAGGAAGCCTTAAGGCAGACCGGCAAGGCAAGCTCTTAGATGAAACGGTTTTTAATGACTGGTGTAATGGGAACACCTTTAGTCGAGTTGGTTTCCGCAGTTTCCTTCCGTCTCTTTTGCTCCCATCAAAGAAAATCGAATTGGTACAAACGAAATTTTAATGAGAATGTCTATATTACATTTGCGTACGATCCCTACCATATTTGTATTTGTATTCTGAAATATACATATTACGTTTCTCATGTATTTACACGTGTACTGATATTAGTATGCTGAGAGACATGGTGTTGAAATTAATTTGAACCACTTTAGCATGATTGATAGGAAGAATTGCCAACTAAGACATGGTTGTGTGTGAGAGATGACGATGAAACAATAAGAGGTGGTCTGTGTTTTATTATGGTTGAACAATCGACTCCGAACGAACCTTGTATTACTTACTGCACATGTTATTGACGTGAAGAAATTTCTTGGTATTTTGTACATGTGTAGATAAATCGTACAAAGTAATAGAATGTACTTCCCCCAAATCATCCTACAAAGAAAGGTGGTTTATTGCTTCATGTTCTAGTAAAACACATTCACGTACTTTCCTTTACGTACAAAACCGAAAACCTCAAACGAAGACGATAGTTTGGTTCGCTGGTTTGACAGGAGTCGTCGAATTTAATAAATTTCCGACTGCGGATGTAAATTGGAAGCGCTTCCAGCTCCAATTTTTCGCAAGGCTTCACTTTGAAGATTCTGACGACGACTTCGAATTTACTGGTGTGTTCGTTCAGCACAGACTCAATCTCTTGTGTAATAACGCACTAAAGTAAAATAAGTTTTCTACAAACCTACCTTTTATGATATTACCCACAGATGATAAATCTTATAGATTCACGCAATTTTCACTCGGTTCGCTAAACGCTTCATAAAGCTCAGACAAAAACAAAGCGGTACACAGGAAGAAAGCAGGCATAGTTTCATAGTGTGGGTTTTATTAGATGCCTAAATGAATATGTACATAGCAATTGTACCTACTATATAATATAAATTTCTATTCCGAACAACCGAGAGGCAGATGAGGATGAGATTCATAGAATTTAACACATAGGTGCTTGTATTCAGATTCGAAAGAGTTACATATTATCTGTATGTACAGCTAGTATTAGAAATAATAGAAACAAGGCAGAATTTCGGATCGGTGCTTCCTTTACATTAATCATCATTATTAAAACCTTTGTACTTTGTTCAGTGTACACTGATACAAGTCAATACATTGTTGCTGGGAGTATCCTGAGTCGCAAACCGTCTCATCCTGAACTTGCGTTAGACAAATCGGAGGACACTTCTATAAAAAACCATTTTGTATTCTACTTTATCCTTGCCACTCTTAACATGCCACTCTCAAATACAAGCTGCATAACATGTGCAGGACTATGTACTAACACTTGTACTATTTTACGTTTTAGTATTTCGATTTAATATGCAGATAAGTTACCTGTGTTGGAAAACACGAATGTAAATTTGTTTGATAGACAAAGACCAGCTTTGGAATGGACTACCACTACTGGATCATCGTTATTTTCTAAACGTATACACATTGACGGTGGTCCGTCTTAGTAATGAGATGATTATTGGAGGTGTGAACGTGGAAGTATTAGTGAAGGATTTAATATAATAATATGCAATCTTCCGTGGAAACCAGGCTATCATTAGTTGATTCAGTGGAGTGTAAGTGTTTTTGCTTTAGTCATTCGTATTTCGCCTACACCTGCACTACAGGAGTAATGATACATAAGTACCCATGTGCATGCAAACGCAAGCAACGCCAATTTGTCAGTGAGTTGTGTTTGTGTGAGTTATAAGTATCTTTGTGATTGCGTGCCTCATGCATGCCCCTAGTAGGCATTTATTTTACATGAGTTTGCTTTTTTGCATTTATTATGGGCTATAGTACGCACAAAGTGGAGCAAACCAAAGGAACGATACTATCTGTATGCAATTACACATTGTGGGCAGTTCCACAGTCCACACGGTAGCACGGTACAATGTAAGCGAAATTAGATAAACATAATATTTTGCTGTCCCACGCTATCTCACGATCACATCAATGCAATGTTAGTAAATACAATGCAAAATTTGCTTTAAATAAATAAAGGATTTTTGCATGTTTTATTCGGAACAAGAAGAGTGTGTGTATATAGAAATAAATATTTAAATCCCATTAGTTTGTATTAGAGAAGAGGAAAGTGTATGCGGTGTAATTTGTGAAAGAATCAATCAGATCTGACTAGATTACTGTATGTAAATTGTATACCCTTTAGACGACCTGAGTGTTGTATAACGTGGAGATAAAGTGATATAAGCAGTTGAATAAATGAAGTAGTTAAGCAACCTAGGCATTGTATAAATGCTCCAATGCTTATGATGTTGTCAAATAAATTGTTACACCAGAAAATTCCAAAAATTTTCCATGTATCCGTTTAAATTCCTATAAATTAGGAAAAACACACTAAGCGCGTGCAAGTCCAATTACTGGCTACAAAATGTATAGGCAATTGCTCATTTATTTCATTTTTCCATTGATTATTTACATGTTTCTCGTCTGCAAACACGGTGCTCATTTGTTTAACTGAATAAAAAGGTCAGATTGTAAAAGTTAGGTTTGAATATTTTATTGTTGCTGTGACTTTTAGATGTGAAACTGGGATTTTTGCTTCCCATGTGTATAAGCAACAGAGTTGATTAGTACATTATTATATGGAATGGATGGACAAATAGAAGCGTTCCTAGTTAGTTAGTACTTGCCAAGTGTGTTACGAAGCACACACAGCCTAACGAGATAGATGGGATAGATAAGACACAGGGACTACAAGAAAACATTGATTTTTTCCATTGTGTTCTCTCTAGCAATAGCAAGAGCGTTACTAAACCGAGCATAACTTATTGTTGATGATCGGTATTCGCACACAGAAGCTGATATCTCAGCTACATTAAGCTCAAAGAGATTTTTGACACAAAAATTGCATGCCCCAACTAAGTGGTAGACGAATGCAATGTGTTGATTCGTTATTCATTTTTGTAGTCATACTAATTAAAGCATTGCTTAGAGATTTTTATTTTCTTTCGGTGTTCGTCTTGCTTTATCGTGCAGCCGTATCTGTATTATCTGCTTATAACATCACATCAAGTTAAGTTAATATATAAAGTGCCAAGAACTGATTATTATGCTTACTTTAATGGGAAGATAGTCGGTAATAGAGTGCAAGAAATGTGTATATAAACAATTAATGTATCCCGTAGAAAAGTACCTGCAAGAGCTTCTTGAAGACCGACAATTATATTATTATTGTGTACGTACTGTTTGTGTAAGTGCACCTGTACCTGTATATTATTATTAGCACATGAAGCTAAATAATTGTGCTATAGCACCAGCGTTGTTTTTGTTTGCGAATGTTAACAGACACTGGGATACTTATTGCGGATTTTTGCAAAGAATTGAATTGTAATAATACACACACATAGAGTCTCAACAACAACAGCTATATACATAATCTCATAATACTTTAATGTATAATGTATCTGTGAGAAATGCATTAGTGCTTGATATTTTTTACACTCATTCAACCATTTCTTAATATAATGAGTTGAACTTGTACTCATACAATTTATATCCGGTGAAAAATTCTATTTTAACTGAACAACACACACACATAACCAAACAAGCTTTGCTAAGTTTAAAAATAGCAAACATGATGGCTTGGTTCCATTAGATGCTATGAGCACTGTCTATTGTTATTGCTCCTTCTAGCATTAGCAGTATACTAAATCAGTGAGTTTTATAGTTGGTCGAAGGATAAAATTGTGATTTTTCTCGTTCATTTTTCTGAATTTGCCCACACTTGGCTGATTTGTTGACCTGACAAGCAGTCATATGCTATGAGATTGCTTAGCTATAATTTAAATAGAAGGATACAACACAGAGGGTAATTATTTCAATTTAGGTCTCATGTTTCAGGTGCAATAATAGCAGCGTGATGTGAAGTGCTGCAATACTAACTCTATATATACAGTAAATTAATAATGTTCTTTCATTACGATCATAATGTCTACATTCCAACTTAAAGTGTACTCACACTCACAATACAAAATACAGTATTATGTGTTGGAACAACAATACATGGGCAAATTGGCTGAACTCACATTCAGCACAGCGTTATAGTATTGCTATAGATGGTTATAATGGTACAAGATATTTCCTTTTGAAACATAGCAATTGTTCTACTGTGTTATGCATACACATACCTATTAAACTCATAATAACACTTCAGGTATATATAGACTTCATTTTTCAAAAACTGCTTAAAAATGTCATATTGTTTCAAAAATACATTTAAGCAATTTTTCAATTGTCTCGCTATGAGTTTCCACAATTAAATTACTCTATACAGGTTTTGTAACATTTGTAAGGATTATTTCTGTTTCCAAATACAACCTTATTACACTACTCCATTATATTTTACAAAACACGCTACATTAACGTTGTATTGTATTCCATTTGTGTACATTTATTAGATTAGTACTTCGGTACTCCTGTTCTCATGGCTAGGTAGCTCTGTTTTGGAAAAATCTGTTTTTCTGTGTTTTCAGTCCAACGGCCAGTTAACTACTGTAAAAATCGGAATTGCTATTATTATTGCGATGGGGTGGGTGGGACTGTAGTACTCTAGGCAGTTATAAATTACTCTATGTAACTGCCTTAATTCCATGTTGCATCCTTCTAGTATTATAATTATTACTACGACTAGTCGAGAAAAGGAAAGCGGTAATAGTGATACTATAAAGAGAAGTAGCTTTTCGACATCTGCTGACTCTGCTTAAATCTTTGAGGTGATGGCTGAACAAATGAAAATTTTTCGCACGATTTCCTCAAGGATGAGTATTGGGACTCAGGGATTTCAACTCGCCAGAGAGATGTAGATCAAGAAATGGGGATATGATCGTAGCACTTGACTTTAGATTCCATTTACTTCTTACTAACTTATAGGTACATAGGAACAGTCATAGGGTAACTATAGGGAAACAGAGAAAACGGGTAAAGAAGGGGAAATCGACTAGAATTTTTAATTACTTTCGGGCCGGAAGATGCGGGAATGCAAGTGAACAACTACACATAATATAAATTACTATACACTTCTGCACAACTTCCACCGACAGAGGAAATGTCTAATTTCAACTTTAACTTATTGATTAGGTATACGAGGAATAAAATTCCCTTTTACGTCTCGATTTTGATGTAAAACTCAAAACAACGAATCCGTCCAGGCTTCCTTTTTCAAATGGAACAAAAATACCAAATGTCCTCTGCAACATGAACTCATCCCTGCTTTTCATTTTCATCAACTGTTCACTATTGGTTTGGTGCTTACACACAATGGAACCCTATTTTTCCTCCTACAGCTTATTGGCACATGAACTGGATACATCTGCTCCATTCCTAGGGAGGATTCGTTCGACACAACCGAAACCAGGACAAATCACCATTCCCCCTCCCGTAATTCAATTTTAGATCCTACACACAGCAGCTTCCTTGTGTATTGGTATATTTGGTAGACCAACCAATGAACCAAATCTTTCAATATTGTTTCATGTCTGTTAATATTATGGTTTCATATTTCTCATGATAACTGTTACAATAATTTTGCGAAACTTACAGAATTACGTCAAACAATTTTTTCAGGATTAAATTTAAATTAGGGTACATCTAAATGAAGTTATGTAGGTTCTGTGATGTTCTCAATTTTTCGTCGTTATAATTAATTGTCTACGACTTCTCTTGTTGCGATCTGCATCATGTTATGTTTGTAACTGATTTAGCTAAAGAGTGCATACTGTAATAAATGTTTTTCATGCTGTACTTTTCCTAACACTGTCTATGTTCTATAATACGCACTTATTTGTACAAAAAATTGCATCTGATTTCATCAGCAATACGTTTTGTAGTGCAAAGCATAAGTTTTAAGCAACAGCAAAACAATTGTAACCTTTGCATCTGCCTTATCTACTACGTGCATTTAACTTATACTCTTAATTCACTGGTTTTCAAAAAAGACATGCATGCAGCTGACAGAACAAGTTTTGGAGACCAACAGACTTTACAGATGAATGCTAGACTCAAAATAAACCGAACATTATTGTCTGAAGTAAAGAAAGGGAATGAATGATGCCAAAAAACTCAAAACCGGTCTTACCGGACAATATGGTCCAGTTGTACACATCCGTCGCGGTCATATTCCATTGATTCATCATTGCGATATTTTACACCATTCTCATTGACTCATAATGTAAATACGTTGCATCGTCGTAAAATTTCAAATATATAATGCAGCTTTAGCTGTATGTGTGAATTTCGTTTGTTAAAACTTTTTATGTTCAAACGTAAAGACTACTATACCTAGAAATCTATATCTCGAAATATTATACCTTTGTACTGTATTGAAAATGACCGTGATTAGAGTGTACCTATATAAATAGATAGCCACAGTACTTGAATAGTCATTATATAAAGGTTATCCACATTGAGGAGCTATTATAGGGACAAGTCATAAGACTGCATGAAAGTGAATGCGGAAGGATCTTGGATGAATGTAAGAATGCAATGTGAACACAAACATGAGTGGGCACAAATGCAGACAGTAAGGAAGGTAAGTAAATACGTTGTATTCGTGCAGCATGAGACGTTCTGTGTGGTTGCTGGCCTAAATATATGTCCTCGAAGCATAAAGGGCAGGCAAGATTGTTATATAAATACTTCCTAAAATGTATTTACATAGGCAGTTTCTAAGTTTATAAGTATATGGAAGGTATACGAGTGATTCTGCATTTCTTCGTCAAATAAAGGGTTAAGGTGGCACTCAGCGAGGTTCTGTTTCGTGCAATGAATCGAGTTCTATAAGTCGGTGCCTACTTACTACTTACATCTTCTATATGCGTATAGATAGGGTCGGATCTGTGAATGCCGTTTAGGTATGATGTCATGTTTGTGTTTGGTTGGAATACGTACAGCGATAGTGCACAACTAGGAAGAAGGAAAGTAAAAGGTTTTGGATGAGGAGGGTCCAGTTTTAAAGCATCTAAATATAAACTGATCCTGTTTCTTTACATGTCTATGCTTTGACTCTCTCATCTTCTTTATTCTGAAACCAGTTTGATTCTATTTATTTTTTCTCTTTTCTGACGAATTTGCTTTTGCATCTGCATATTAACGCTGGTGCCTTACTTTTGTATGAACAGAGAGATGCGAGAATGAAAGACGAGTGACCATACGCAACAACTGTAGAATAAAAGATTGGAAACCGGTCCTGTCGCCAAAAAACGTCGCTTTGGCCAATATAATAGAATTTTTTCGGAAATGCCAAATAGTAAATAATATAAATTTCCACCCTATCAATCCTTTCACTGTTCCTTTCCTTTTGAGTCAACACTCACTCAGATATCAACAGAGTGAAGCAGATTAGGTCGGTCTCTGATCATAAAGAGCACTTCTGTCCATCTATATGCCTTGCTAACGAAGATATACAACATGAGACGAGGTAAGAAGAGCATTATTGCAGGAGCACGTCAGATTTTTTCGGAAAACTGGTTCCTACGATAAAGTAAACGGCGAAATGGGGAGCTGCGAAGGCATCACTTGAGTCCCACTGCCTACTGCCACTGCATTGGCTTGTCCATCAAATACAAACGTTGCTAATGCTAACAATCATAACCTAGCCAACCCGTGGATGATTACACAGATACCTACATATGTATTAGGTAATAATGATGATTTTGGCCAAGCTGAAGCGAACCTAGAATGTAACACGCAACAAGAAGACCTTCCGAAGGCTTCATTCAACTCTGACTGTCTCATCTTAAAAGACTACTGACCAGTTTCAGTGCAGCTCTGATTTTTATTCGAGTCCGGTGGTGTCTCAAAATAAAATTGTAACTCGTTTTACTTGTTTTACCCGTAAAAAAGTCATAACGAGTAGGTATGGTGTTGATCACGTTGACGTAAGGCACAGTACTATAACAATACAATTCCATATACCATTCAGTACACAATACATGTCTTACTATACACAATAGAATCCCAGTGACCGCTGTTTCACATCTTTATTTACACCGAGACTTTTTCTTCCTGCCGAGACGGAAAAAAGGTTTATAAAGAATTATAAAGAAAAATCTGGAACAGAAAAGTGAATAAGGGTGTTTTAACTGTTATCGTGTGCTCTTGTGTTTTGGCATCAACCAATACTACAAGTATCCTATGGTTATTTTGCTACGATAGATACTGATTGTTTTTATTCACGTATCGGATACTACTGTACACTACAAATACGAACAGAATATTCCTATCGTATATAAATTACTCTACCTGGGCAGTCTCATTCACGACTCCTAAAGCGTTCTCTACAGAGAAAACAATACGTTGATGGCCACTCTTTTCGTTTTCTTGATTGCAAGTCTTCCTTGTTTGTCTTAGCATCAATGTTTATTTGCTAACATTTTTACCTTTCGTCACGATCCATTTGTTGCAAGGTCAGTTGTTATGTTATGTTGCTTTTTTATTTTTTTAACATTTTTGCTTTTGGGTAGAGTAGCTACTACTTACCTCGTGCATTTTTGTCATGTCTTCTGGAGCAGCTAGTTCTTATTCTTATGCTTATTTATGTACAGTCTAAGTGCATCTGACTTCATTCATTCGCCAGGTTTATTCAGAAAGTGAAGTTTAAGCCATACAGGCATTTGCAGATTATCTCTCGCATAGATAATCATAATTAATTACTTTACGTCAAGTCAACTCTTCAACTTACTTTACTTCTTAAAGTGTCTCATTATTTTCAATTCTACAACAACGTGTCACACATATCATACACAATAGACATTGACACACTTAGTACATATACGTATTATATAATCTATATATTTAGGTAATAGTAGATATTCCTATTTATAAAAAATTATTGACCTATTGAAATACAGATAGGAATATCTATACAACAAAGTTATGTTTTTGCAGAGAAATTACTGGAAATTACATTGTTATTTGAATACAGGAGCTGTTGCGTTTAAGTAGGTAAATAGGAACATAAGTGTCTAAATTTGACGTTTCAACTTCCTCTGGAAAGCGTGCTGCTGTTGTGCTACCTCATTGTGCACCTGATAGTCGAAGTCAATAGTACTAATTGTGTGGTTTTTCTCTCATTTGTCTGAAACTGTGTGAGTAATTTTCGAAAATTGGGCATACTGATAAAGTTGTCTCATTTGATTTGACAGACAGAATTGCTCAATTAGCCCAGCGGAAGACTGGTGGAGGGCAGCTGTTTCATTTGCATTGTAATTGTTCAGTCTTTCTCCAACAATAAGCGTCTTGTCTTATTGCGATAATTATGAGTACTAAGGAGGAGTTCTAGTATCCATATAACATTGACTCTCCTGTGTATACGGCTGATGTGCACGGAATGTGAAAGTAGGAACGATTCATTTTTCCATCGCTGATGATGTCTTAACAAATTGGTTTTCTGGTTCCTTGTTCTGAATCATCTTCTAAAAGCTGCAGCATGTCTAATTATTTTCACACAGCATCGTTTGATACTCCTCATCAATAAACACAATTTACATACACCCTAGTTTCATTATGTTTATTTCCCTTTGATATCACTTTGCATATCTGACAGTCCAGTCTCTTTTACTGCGTCTTTGTTTATATCCAGTCTCACATTCACACTAGCAAACCCTAATACATTGTATTGTATCAAAGTCTCATCTCATCTGTTTCTTTTAATCTAAATTCTCCAGTTCTCTTACACTAACCAACAAACAAAGTTGAACCATTTGTATATATATAAGACAGCCAATAAATAGATATTTGTTTTTTTATTGACACTTGCAAGTGAGCGGAGTATTATTTCAAAGAGTGGGTACTAGAACAAGTTTTGATGATGAGCTGAAAACGATGTACACATAAGTCCGAGAATAAATAATTGAGTGTCTTGTGATTAGGTGTGGTGCTGCCTTCATCAAGAGAATAAACTACACAATTTCCTTCATAACTTACCATAAGGTGGCTGAATTAGAGTCGATACATCTTCCAAGTTCTTTTTCGTAGGGCAGAAAGTAAATTGTAATTGAAGCCGCAGTTCATTGCTAACCCTAAAAACCTTGTGTGTACCTATATACTTGTTCAAATAATATAGTAATAGTAGTAGTACAAACATAAGTAGGCGAATCGAATCCAAAACCACGTTGTCCAACTAATAACTCTACATAGGTAATATATATGAGGCAAACAAAGCAGTAATACATAAATTGAGGCAAACGCACTATAAAGTTTGTGTGTGTGTTCGTGAGTGCTGCGTTTTGCGTGTGAGAGTTGATACGGACATGAGTAAACGCACGTTGGATATATTATGAGGATAATAATGAGAGTAAGAGCACGTAATAATAATAGAGAGATGCTTGATGGTGGTGTGCTAATTGTAATTGTAGGAGCCACAACTCCTTGAAGCAGTTCGCAGATGCATGATACATGTTCTTGTCCAAGAGTCCACTCAAGCTCATCACTCCATCAGTCCTTGCTTTCTCGTAACTCTTCCTCCCGGCATTCTTTATTGATTGTCTTGTCATGTCTTGTAAAAGCACAACGGGGCTGCTCTGAACCTTGCGTTAATGTTAATATTATATAAAATATATACATTTTATATAGGTTTTACTACTACTACTCTAAGGGAGTGGTAATAATAATGCTGTTACTAGTACGAGTATATTTATGTAAATTCAATCCATATGCACACGTTTCTTTTTATTACTATTTAGTTAACGTGGACAGATGAAAGTGAGGATATATTACTGGTCCTGTTCGTTTGTTTGAGACGCTCCCAATAAAATGTGCAAATATATAAAGCTGTGACTAGTCACCACAGTTGGCTTTCGTTTGTTTCCATCTCTTTCTGAAAAATTCAGTACGTGCGCTACATTAGTCGATGTTACTTTAGTCAGTCTAATGCCCAGCTAAATGTAATGACGATCTGTGGGAATGCATAACAATAACAAACCAGCTCACCTCTTGCTCAAACAGAACAAGACACAAGACAGAGCACCAGATTGCAGATGTGCCAATGAGGGAACATAATGTGTCGATTCTTGCTCGAATCATTTTTATCTTTTCTTTCTTATAGTTCTCACTGTGCATGGGATAATGTGGTAGTAGGGACAGGGACAGAGTAACTGGAGCGAGTATGAGATGGGTGTTATGTTTTATAGTGTGTGTTCCATTACTATAGTAGTGGTATAGTCGGATACTAAACAAAGCACCTTGATGGTCTTCTTAATATTATTATGTGGAAGTACCACTATTGCTACTGCGGGGAACGAGTGTCTGTATATGGAAGAGACAATGGAGCGGATGAAGTTATAGAGAGAGGAGTAGTTAGGAGTATTCCGCAGCCAGTCCAGTCGAGTCAAAATAAATAATCGCAATTAACATATAAAAATTTAATCAAGTTTTTGAGACGCCTTGTGCATTTTTTTATAATGCACTCCGCAATGCGTATGGGACCACATACTTGTTGCAAGTGTTCCTCCAAGTATCTTCTTATCGCTATTGGCAATACGTTGGAGCATTAGCTTCGATTTTTTAAATGATGTAACGCATAGCGAATTTACTGATATCTTTATGTGTCGTTAAAGGACTTTTTTCTGCTACCGACTAGTATAGATGGTCGTCTGCTTTCGTATTCTCTGAACAAATGTCGACTTTGATGATTGTCATTCGGCTATGTTTTACATGGGCTTCAGTTACACAGCCATAGCTACTGCGTATTCCAGACGCAGTCTTTTCGCAACGAATTTAACATTTAACGAGCGCATTTTGTTTGGAGGTATGTGAAATGATGTGCTTTAGGTATGTTATGTGCCAAAGTTTGTTCGTTTACTTGGAAATTTTTTAATTTTCTTTATTTTTTCCACATTGTTGCTCGCTCCACAGCTTGTCTCGTCTTTTCATCAGCTCTCAAAATTAAGTGCTTATTTCTGTTCAATTAAGCCTCACGTTCCAATCCACTCCACTTTATCCATCAACATCCCAAACACGCTTTGCAAACTTGTCTTGCTCACTTGCAGCTCTTCTTTAAAAATAGGATTTTTCAGATGTAGCAAGATTTTTATGTTATTTGCTCTTATAAACTGGACTGGTTCCTCTCTCTGAGAGAGGAACTGACAGAAACAACAAAGCAGTCAATTAGGATGAATCAACAAATGAACACAACAAATGGGATACAACGATCCTGAGAGCATCTGCTCTCTTAATGTTAATACTCCAATAACTATATGCTTCTTGTCTTATATGTCTCACCGAATAAAATAATTTCACATGAGACCATACTAACTATAACTGAGCGAAAAAGACAAACAAACTAAACGACTTCTGCCAACTAACTAGCTATTAGCTAACAAAGTACGCGCAGCAGCCGCAACATTTGCACAGCAAGAACATTTAACTGAATCTTGGAAAAATGCGTTCATATACTTCCGGAACAAAAGCAGCAGACAGCTCGGCTCTTGCACTCAGACTCCTTTATTTCCCTTTGTGTTTCTAAATCGTACAGATGATAGTTCTTGTTTAAACTTTTATCTTATTTCTTGTCTTTTCTTACTCTTTACGACTTGTAGCCCCATCCCCAAGCATTATATCGGTTGTAGCTATATTACTCATACTAACCATATTATTACTGTTCTAAATTATTACTGGTGGCTAGTGCTAGTTGTGTTCCGGATTTTTTCCCTGGAACCGTTCTATATCTAATACAGTATCAGCATTTAACTTTGTTTTGTCTGAGTCCGAGACGGCAAATTTATTATCTTTCTTTTTCGCCACGACCATGCCTCGTTTAATGTTAGTACTGCTGTGTTATGTTCGTTTGGCTTTTCTTGGCACTCCCCTGCGGTTAGTTAGGAGTAAAACACATAATATTAATAATACACACACAATACACATAATATAATGTTTCAAAAGTACTTTTTGCCACCATGCTCGCTTTCTCTTATTGTTGGTAATGTGGAGTAATAATTCAATTTTAATCGTTTCCATCTTCTTGTGTTTTGGCATAATTTCTTCGGAAGGATGAGAAACTTTCCACCGCCAGACTCAAATAAGGGGAAAGAAGGAAGTCCAAGTGAAAATGTAAAGATTAAGAGTTTTAGGAAGTGAGCAAGATAAGTCGGCATTTTAACTCGAATTCAGTACAGAGGTACTGGTAATAATAATATTACCCGTAGATGCTTGTTTATATTAAATATATTTCTCCTACTATTTCATGTCTGTCTGTGTACATGATATTAAAACACTTTGCATTACGTAAGTATGTACACGATGCGGTGTAAAATAATAGTCGCTTATGTGTAAATGAATAGTTGCTGGAGAAGGCTACAGCTACTGTGATGATAAAATAACGGAAATTTGGAAAAAGTTTTAGCAACATTTGAAAAGATTTATGTGCAATGTTCTTGGCGAAGGCATTAAATGTGAATTTTCCTCTCACTTGCCTTTGAGAAATGTAATGAGAGAATCTTTTCTTTACTCTTGCCACTTAAATCACCGTAATCTTTGTAACCATATCATAATATTGCATTACATTACCATTACACAGGAGTCAGTTACACAAGTCTCATGATTACCATGCTCATGGATCTGGTTGCTTAACATACACATCCCATCTATTTCCGTAGGCAATCTTTAAATGCTTTTATGTGTGCAATAATACATGCAATGGAATTGTAATAAATAAATACAGTCATTACAATGCGTTTGATATTCATTATGTCTTACGTCCTAGGGTCTAATAAGAATCTAGCTCCACACTTACACTTAGGTATATTATATCAAAAGTGTAAAGTAGTTTGTGTATGATAAAGGGGTTTTATAGACATAATAAATACAATTCATTATGATAATGAGTACTCCTCTGATTTATTTGACGATAGACCAGTTCGTCCCAATACTACTACGTGTCAAAGTCACTCTCTCAAGATCATCCTGTCACGTCACGACTCATTTCTAAGTATTCTCGCAAATGATTGCAAAGTACTCTCCTCACTCCTCTCTCGCATCAACAACGAGTTTTTTCAACAACTTTAATCCACGAATCCCCAGGATGTTGTATAGTAGTTATACTACGTAATGTGTTCACATCTTGCTTTGTCATCTCCACTCCAGATCCAGACTGCTGAATTTTTATGCTGATTACTGGATCCTACTTAAAGAGTTGATTGCATGCTTTTCAACGCCTTTATAAATTCGACTTGACATCTGGCTTTCATAACATAACAAGATTGAGATACTGTAACAATGCATGACAAGAACTACCAGATTTGACTGTGTACAACTGCATTGGGAAAAAATTGTTTTACTTTCATCTTGTTGAAGAAGCTTGTCACGAAATTGATTTGGAACTGTGGGAATCTGCGGACGTGCTTTGTCTTAATGCTATTTCGCGTTATCAGACTTAACGGCAGAACATTCTTATACTCATACTAGTACTAGTTACTAGTTTAGTTAGCATAATTAAAATGTGCCAGTGTACTATCATGCCATTCTCTATCTGTACATCTAACACTATAGTACACGTAAGTAGAAGTTGATATTATAAGTTACATTGGATCTTGGATCATTTTATCTTGCATACCTCGTCATTCGAGTATGTTTGTATAGTTGTATCTGTACTCGAGAGGTATAGGTATATGATAGTGGGTTTTATAGCATTTAATGTCAATTTCTGTGTATTATGAATCAGAGTGAGCTCATACACATACAAACTAATTGCCCCTTGCCTTCTTTGTCTTCCCTTCCCATTTATTTTCATTATGTTTGGCTTATATGCATATTTTTCCTATTTCTTTCCCCTCTCTCAGACGTAATTTTAATTTCGGAGTCTTCTGACGGAGAATAAATCAGTTTTTCATGCATAAAACTATGTATGCACAGGCAGGCACTTCTGCTCAAGCTTTAATAATAATGCGTATGATTTTACTCCGTGGTAGCTTTTAGCTTTTGTATTTTTCTAATCGATTTCCCCCATACTGTTAAGACAGAAAAGAAAGTCCATAAGGAAAAGAGAACTGAAGAGTTTGAGATTCGGAGAGTGAACGAGAGAGAGAGAGCTTGATTAAAAATAAATGTGCCTTTTCACTATAGACAGTTGGCAGTGCAAAGGCGTTGAATGATGGCAAAGAGGGGATCTCAAGATCTAAAGTAATGCAACAGAACACAACTGAATTTATCTTTAGATACAATTTGGGCTATAATACATACACAGTTAGTTCTTCTGACGTGGAGATAGAGAGTCTTATATTGTACATATAGTTTGGGTATATAGAATAGACATATGTAAAGTACAGGGAAGTCCATGTGAAGCATTAGCAGTAATAGTACAGAGCCAAGAAGCACTTTCCCTTTTGCTTTCCTCTTCTGACTCTTTTCCTTTATTCCTTCACTGTTCCACGACTCTTTGTCTATAAAGGGAAAACTAAATTGTATTTTATGTGTGTGTACGTATCTATCTGCATGTATTATCATAGTCGCTCTAAGCTACTCATGTGAGCTTCCAGCAAACTTTTAATTACGAATTTTAATTAGGAAGAAAGTTGAAAGTTTTTCTATTCGTCGACAACGGCTCTCCTGCTACTCTTCTGCACTTGGATCTCCTGCTTGTTCATTTTGCTCTGCGACGAGTACTCAAACTCAAAATACTCCTCCCTATAGGACTACAACTACAACCTTGCTACAGACAATTTACTACATTGCTTCTATTTTCTCTCCAGGGCTCAAACCGTACCCTTCTTTCCTTCTTCTTGTCTTCCAGAGACTCTCGCTTGATAGACAACCTGCAAATCATTCACAGGGTCTCATGAAATGAAACTCCCAGTTTTAAATTTCTCCTTCTACTATGTATATACCTACATCTAATAAATGTCGTTTTTGCTGTTCGGAGAGCTTAATGATTACACAGAATGTTATCCTTATAGTATGTAAATTTGCCAACATGTAAATAGTTCCCGAAAATAGATAAGCTCCTTGCATCTGTAGTTTACCGTAAGTATTTTTGTAGTACCCTGGATGTGTATCTTTTTGGTTTTGTAATTGAATTGGAGAATGAAGGCAAAGAAGTCTAATGTAAAATAAGCAGCTCAAGGCTGTACACAAACATTGGTGTATTTATTGCGTAGGTATTATGTAAGGTGCTTTACTGTTAGATTTTATACGTACTACATCGTACGTTTTCGTATGATGTATATGATTTATAATCATATAGGTTGTAGTGATGATGTAGATTCCTATTACATTAAACACAGCAAAGGAAAATCGAGAAAATTAGAAGATGAGGAAGTATGCGTAGATTAAATTGAGTCTTGCTCTTATATTGTTAGCCCAGGGAAACAACTCCCATGCACCTCCCTGTGTTAAGTGTATACTTTAACCAAAGTAAATGTAAATGTACGGTGCACACAAAAGAAATCAGATCCTTGTTAGTAGTTCGTCAATCTTAGTACTACTACACTACTCTGTCTCTCCTGTCAGGAGAAATGTGGTGCTAATTACGACATTTCCTGTATTATCGCTACTAAATTCAAAAGTGACTTTATTTGACTTGTTTTTTCCTTTTACAGTGTTTTATGCACCGAATTAGGAAGAGGAAACAAACAGGCAAACAAGAAACAACGTCAAATATGCTTTCCTGTCTCATGAACGTACGATGTTCGTGAAAGAAAGAGTTATTATACAGTACGTACTACGTACCTATAGTTTACATGCAACCAATGTTGTTAGAACGAACGAATAAAATATTATTTTATACCCCAGAATATTTAATGCTGCAATTTATAGTATATACAATAATACACGGTAAAAGGTACCTACTGCCTACTACTACAGCATTGAATGTCACAACATTACTCTCTGCACGCTCACAGCAGGATTTTGTTTTAGATGTAAGTTGACTCGAGATAGGAGTGCGGAGCCGGGAGAGTGAGAGAGAGAGAGAGAGAGAGAGAGAGAAAGAGAGAAAAAGAGGGAGGCCGAGATAGGAATGGGGATAAAAGTATGCTGGAACTTTTTCTGGGCATTATACCTAAACTATATGTATATCGCTCCTTGTTACTTATAATAAAAGAAAAGCGGGGAGTCAAGCCAGCCATATTTTTCCATGTCAGAATTGAGAAAAACTCCACCCAAAAATTGATCGAATTGGTGGACCAATGATGAAACATCTGTTGAATCGATTTCCTCGCCATTTTCTTTCTTTTATACTTTAGTTAGCAAACTTTTGTCTTTTCTTTAAGTTTCTTTTGTATATCTATGTGAGCTGATGAATATAGAAGACTGGAGAAGTCAAAGTATAGTGTCAAAATAAGTTGAAATAACAAAATCTTTTTTGCTGCTTGTTATGTTTTGCTTGTGTAGGTCTCACAAGCAGCAGAGAAGATTGGTCCTGTTATGGAAAACTCGTTTGTTTTTACTTACTACATAAATATTCCAATTATGCATATGTACATAAGTTTTCATAAAGGTTTCACAAAGTAGAACCTTGAATTAGGAAACACTCATGTAAAAAGTTTCCCTTCGTGTAGTCATGGACTATATACACTAAGCTCTTTTATTATAGCATAAATTTGTTAGGCTGTTTTTTGCACGACTTCTCTTCGGCTGCTTCTCTTCTTCTCGCTATATTCATAAAGGAAGCATTTCGCTTTATTACTTTCAATGTATATATTTTATATACACTGTATACGTTAACTTTGAGAGACAAGAACTCGTTGTAAGTTTTACTAACTAAGAAAGGGTGGCAGTTTCTTCTCAAACTTAAGAAAGAAATTTAATTAAAAATTTTCGCCGTCTTCAACCAAAGTTTATGTAAACAAAGAAAGCTTTGAGAACTTTTCAAAATTTGCATCTTTGCAATAGTACCAGCAAAGGGATGCGGATGATTGTATTGTATGGATGTTTACAAACTACACTTATAATTCTAGACTACCTATATCTACTAAATATATATTTACAGTGGTATTATAAAGTAGTATGTATATATGATGTTGTATGACACAAATGTAATATTATAAATCGGCTTGAGACGATTCTGCCATAAGAAACAAAGAGAATGTTTATAAGACTATATACGGTTTGACGGTATAGGGATTTGATGTGTCTTTCATTATTGTGTGCTTCGTATTTTAAATGGAAATAATTTGCAAAAATACTGTATTTAATTGAAATCATTGAAGCAGTGACATGAAATTGACTTTGACTTCACATTTCCTGAGAACAATGGAATAAAATGCTTTTCTTAAGAAGAGTAGTTTGATAAGGTACTTTCACGCACAGCTCGGTTGGTTGGTGGCAATATTTTCAAGGATGGAATCGTCATGTGTCTGTGGAGTGTGATAGAATAAAGAAGAAAGCTAGTTTGAGTTTTCTATCACCGCCCAAACAGTTGACACTTGAAATGGAAATTTCCCAAAGAATATTAAAATTAGTGCATAATGAAAGACGAAGGAAAAACAATGGAAGAACGACGGGGCTCTTCAAATCTCTTTACTCTGTCTCTCGTTTCTCTTCCTCTATCTTTGATAATTAAAAGCAATCGTTTGCCCTGCTCTGCACGTCTTCAGAAAGCTTTTACATACGCACACAGCACATATATTATTATTGCCAGAATATTACAAACACTATAAACTTCTCTTTTCTATAAACACTTAGGTACCTACCCCTTTTATACTATTTCGTATAATATGGCATGCTATCTGGTACCTGCCACCTGCCTATTCCTTCTTTTCTCATCTTTGCTTACTTTTTGCCTACAAACGCCATAAAAGTCTTCCTTTATTTATTTCATTCTATTCAACTTTCTCTCTCATCCCTTTCATTTGTTAGTTATTCAATCATCCAACAACGACCTTACATTTGAATATATCACAGTAATATACATTTTACCATTCTTCAGGAATAAATTATATTTTAGCCCACGTAAGAACTACAGTACTATACAGCTTTAGAATTATTGGAAGCTTACTAATAACATGAGAATTAGTATTCTGTGCCATTATTATACTTTGCTTTTTGTTTTTGCCGATTTAATTTCGTTACTATTGTGTCAGTAGTATAGACGTAGATATATGCATATACTTTGCACTGGTTTTATTTTTGTAGTCTGCAAATATATACGAAGTGATAGTGATAATGGAGTTTTAAGTATTCGTTAGATGCTACAATAAAATTATAGTAAAAAGCTATGTAGTACCATAAAGTGTATTCTGTATACGTGTGCATTGCATAGCTTGTTAATAACCAGTGAGTTGTGGCATGTCGTTCTAATATTCTGTTTCTTCTAATATAAAGCCATAATAACGATACAGATAAGTAACAGGGCTCAGAGAAATAAAATAAAATGAACGAGGAATAATAATAATAGCTAGGATTTCATAGCTGACTTTGAGGAATTCACAAAAGAAAGGAAAACTGTTGGAAGTCTCGTTTTCTTCTTGTGCTCAGTATTCATCTCTGGTGTGCAGTAGCTTTTGCTGGAAATATCCCCCACTATTTCTCTTTCATAATTAGAATTTCGCTGAAAAAGCAATTGTAACTTAACACAGGGTTTCCCTGCTCAATGGAAATAAATGCTAAAATGGCAAAAGTCATCTTTGGAATGGCATGGCAGTCAAAGACAAGCCCAACTATAGAAGCACACAGACGGAGAGAGAGAGAGAGAGAGCATAAGGAAACCAGAGAAGAGAGCACATGAGTTTTGTCAAAGTTCTTTGTCCCTTATGTATTGTTCTATTGTATTTTCTTTGTATAAACGACTAATTCGACTACCACAGACATATTCTACTACTACTTTAAAATTAGCGTGTAAAATCTCACTGTCCTGTGGCATGTTCATGGACTGTCCTTGTCTTGTCGTTTTCATAGTGGAAATGAAACTAGTCAAGTCTATCTCTTCCAGTACATACTGGCATATTGATTGCAAATGTTCACAAAAAGTTAAGTCAGCTTATATTACACTACTACTACTTCTACTGCACAAATCTACTTTATTCTATACAGTCCACTTTATAACACTGCATAAGTCAAAAAGACTTTTTTCTAGTTTGAAACTATTTTCCTACCTACATTACAAATGCAGAAGATATTCAAAATTCCAGTATAAAATTTTGTGCAAGGACGAACTATTAAAAAGGACAAAAAGTGAATTTAACGCATAGGGATTTCATTGGTAAAATGTTGAACATTTTTATACGGATGTGATGTTGTGTCTTTGGTATCTTGGAAAAAGGATGTGGAAGGGGAATATATTACAAAGTAATGCAATGCAAGTAAAGTACGATACAAAGTCGTAGTAGAAGAGAGTAGTAAATGTAGAGAACGAAATTAAAAGTAGAAAGAGCAAAGCTAGGCAGAATTTTAATTCAGACTGCCTCAGTTTAGTGAAGCTCAGTTGTGTTGTGAGTTGGCTCCTCATCATGCACTTATATACTTAGAGACTATCACAATGCATCTCTGACATAGACAACATACACTGTACATACAACAGGAGAATTTTGTAAGAGTAGAGTTAGTAGTAGTAGAGAAGCTCCTGCTTCTACTTTAGAAAGTGTGCATGTAGTAATCGACATGCCGAAGCCGACAGTTTTCGTTGGACGCATTACAAGACATAGACATGAGACTAACAGACAGACTTCTCGTATTCTTGCTTGTCTTTACTTTTATATAATACTTAGAGGAGATATAATATGTATTACAATACATGTACAGGGAATACATGTGTATTTTCACTGGAAAAAGTAAAATACAAATATACAGTGTTCTATAATGTATATGGTGTAATAATAGCAGTAGTAGTACTTTGTTGAGGACATGAGACGAGGACGAGATACTCGAGAGAGTGAGAGAGAGAGAGAGAGACTGACTTGACTTGCTCTGACTGAAGAGTGAGAAAGTACCATTATAAGTATACTTGAGAGCAACTCTGTACTACTACACGGTTACATAAAATTGCATGAAGTAGGAAATTCTAGGAAATGAAAACTTAGTAGTTCCAATGGTACATCCCAGCACTTTTTAGCTCTCATTAATGATTTTCGTTTGATCCCATCTCAGCTTCTCTTTTATATTTTACATTTAGTTTCACACTAAAAACAACGGCCTACAGACTCCTGTGCTGTTAGTACTATGTACTGCTCCGACTACAAATCCAGGAGACATGTACACTTGATATATCAGCAGCACACATTTTCCACCACACTTTGTTCCAATAAACATTACCTTGGTGAGCAGACACAGGACCCAATAGCTTGTTTACTTTGTTTGCATATAGACGGAGCAAAAAAGCTCTTCCCTTTTCTATAATCTATTTGCCGGCAAAGCAACGTACACACTATTACATACCTGCTACTGCAATAAAAGCCTTTTGATTTCCCATTAGTAAAGTAAATGGTGAACATGAAAAAAACATGTGTTCAAAATGATGCCAAAAACATTACGATACGATACACTCGATCCTCCTGTTCCTGACTCTGCACAATCTTTCTTTTGAAACTGTTTCAGGAATTAATTCAAGCATCAGTAACCCGTTTACATTGCAGTATGCTTAAGTATTGTATGATTCAAGAACTCATATTGTTCAATTTATAAAATGATAATCAAGGTATACGTTCTGTTCTATAATTACTACATTACTCAAAGAAAATACCGATTTAATTGGAGAGCATGCAAATTCAGTGGAAATGCAAGCACAGGACACTCTATCGAATTGATCATGAATATGGAACAAGATCTCCCTTAAGAGAATCCTATGTTGTTTTCATAAGTGCATCTAAGCACAGAGCCAGCTAATTTGTTAAGTGAACCCACCACTGCAGTCTGAAATATAAGAAAACAGGGGGAGAATCTGCATATGTGAGTATATCTACAAGTATTCCTTTGTATTTCATGTACCCTACACATAGATTGTAAATTTCTACAGCAAAATACAGCAATAAACACCACTGAAGACTTTACTCGCATATATGTATTCGACTCGCATCGGTAGTTTGTTATTCTTCAACTACGTTACAAATTGAGAGGTGAATGAATGAAGTTCTCATGGTCGCCATTTTTCTTAGAAATGAAATATTCATTAAAATTATTTTACTACCTAAACTATAAACATTGTTAACAATTTGACTACTTAAATAATTCGTTACTTCTATGTATTTTGCATACCTATGCCTATAAATGTGACTTCTGGCTATCGCTGTAGCCGAGGCGAGCCGTTACCGCCATTCATACAGTTGATTACATTGTTACTATCCTCTAGCAAGAGAATGTTATCTGCGTGCAATAAAACCTTATTTAAATATCATTGGCATTACTTAACATTGACTTTTATTATGAGTAAGTATGCATTGGATAAAGACTTTTAAAAGGATTCACCTATTAAGCTTTATGTGTGTCCTAAGGACTGCTAATAATCACTTTGTATATTGAGTACACACTGCTGCACCTTAAATCTTTGCCCTTATATAACATTCCAGGCTAAGGGTATATTCATGTATTCATTCAGGTATTCTCTGCCTACCAGGGTTATTGTGAAGCTGTCACAGTCGTAACAGTTGGATATCATAATGTAGGTTAATTAGGTATCTATTACCGATGTACCTTTTGACTTTTGAACAGCTCGAGTATTTTTAAGTCTCATGGGTGGCAAGTCGTGCGTGAGCCTGTCAACACAGACCAGTGCAGCAGACTGAGATAAGACACACCGAACAAAAAATCGGTTAGGCAAAACAAGGTCCTTATTCTATTTTTGTTCGGATTGTTGAATTGGAATGACGTGGAGTAACAAGCTCTCCTTATTATACTACTGTCAAGTTTTTAATTTCTTCCACCGTCTGCTCTTCTCGTCTGTGTTCAATGATGATGGTTTGCTCTTCCAACCACAACACACTGACTGTTGTGCTCGTTCATAAGTGATAAATAGAATAAAAGGGTCGTCAATGAGCATTTGAAACAGTTTTTATACAGGCATACAGGTAAAGAGTCAAAGGAGATGGAAGGATACTAGTAGTGCATTAGCATTCTATTAAATAGATACTCGTATTTATATAGTGAAACTGTAATAGAACTTTTTCGCCTCAGTTGACACTTCACATTATCTTAATAGGGACGCTCGCGTTATGACCGACCATTTGCTCGTAAATAAGGCAGGGCAACACTTGTAAACATAGGCATGGCCCTCTACATAGGTTGGGTATATTATTATGTTACTTATTGTGTGTATCTTTACTCAAAGTACTTACTTAGGCTTTGTACCTGTGTGTGTGTATAAATATGTACCTAGATTACCTATACGTAAACCTACTAACCTTACTACCTGGCAGGTTTCTTCTTTATACGACCTTTCTGTTTAAAAACAGACGTTTTTGTTGCTGGCTATCTGTGCATCCTT
This sequence comes from Pogonognathellus flavescens, assembly GCA_019776165.1. Taxonomy (NCBI): domain Eukaryota; kingdom Metazoa; phylum Arthropoda; class Collembola; order Entomobryomorpha; family Tomoceridae; genus Pogonognathellus; species Pogonognathellus flavescens. Next base: position 96,663 of record JABASD010000151.1, read on the forward strand.
CCTTTAAAATAATTACGGCTTGTTAGTAAGTAGGTTCTCCGTTCAAGCAGTAAAGTATTAGTGTGTACAGTTAGGTATATATTACAATGGAAGGGAATTATTACCCATTAGTTACACCTCCAACACTTCACACAATGTTTTCGTTGACAGATGACGAGTAATGTGTTGATGGGAGCTATCCATCCATGTCTTTTCCTATATAGAATCAACTGACCTTTCTCTAAATACAATTATAGACATTATAAATCTATTAAAGGTTACTACTAATATCGGTATATTTACTTATGCAATATAATTTATATTCTTTATCCTGTCAATTATCTACTGCCTTAAAATACAGTAATTGTTTAACGATAATATAGGGGTAAGGTACGTCATAGTTTGCGTTGCGGAAAAATGTTTAAAAGTTGTTTCCCTTCAAGATTGATGGTAAAAATCCGAACTTCCTTATTCTTTCATTTGAAGCAGAAAGGGTTTAAAAGGGAAGGAGAAAAGTGTCTGGAGCTTGTCTAAAATGCTAATTAATTTTCTTGATTAGGCAGAATGGAAGTTGAGGAAGGTATTAGATCACAGTCAGCCAGTACGAAATCATTCGTAAGTTTCCTTAGCTAACACGCACAAGCATACGTATACTTTGTTTCCCCGAAAAGGAGGAGAGAGGTATAGCACAAAAGTAAACCAACAGTAACTTGTTATCCTGCTGGATGTTTCGGAGGAAGAGGGTTACTTCTGAGAGTAAAGAAGTTAACAAAGTAATCGAGAAGCTTTCCAAGAAATGAAAGTACATCTGTGTTAGGAGATGAGCTCATTAGTGTGTTAGTCTCTCGAAAAATCGACATACCTATATACGAAGAGTAGAAATAATAATGCTGTAGTAAAAGTCTTAATATTATAGCACATAATTACGTCACATAGAATGACGCTACGAGTCTTTTTTGCGGTAGTTTATTCCCATCTCCCCGTATAAAAGTAGGTAAGGCACCCTTATAGTCGGGACCTCTTGTATTTATAGCTGCTATTAATTTCTCGCCATACAAAGTTAGAAAATTTACTTTGAGAGGAGACAGGAGGAGATAAAAATGATATATCTTGTGTAACTCCGCCGCGACATGTCGTTCTCCTCTCGGCTTTTCTTTAAATTCTCCTATCGTTCTTTACTGCGTTTTCGGTGTGAGACTCACTACTGTCACACCAGTGTGGATGATGCTACTGATCCCACTCAAGTTTCTAAGAGTGCTATAAGCTACCCTTTCTCTTCCTGCAATAATAGTTACACTGATATTCCACTTTTAATGAATCTTCTGTCTTCCATAACGACGTCACAAGGTCAATCACTCATTTTTCATTCTTACATTTTACTTCTCTTATACACGTATAACATAGATATTGTACGGATTTTCCTTTCCTCTGGAACATCTGTATCAAAGCTACTTGAACGTGTGATGTGAATAAACTTTGTCAAGCTTGTCTCATCTTCAAGGCAAACTCATTCGGATCTGTCAGTAACAGAATGATCTTGAAATAATATGTAGCATGAGACGCAGAGAGTGATAACGAGCTCTATATATAATATGCTCATTTCACATGCATTTTATTATTATCGTTATTATTATACTTTGTACAGACCTTATACAAGTATTCTGTTCAGATAGCGTCTCATTTTCTTCAGTAGGTACATTCTTTACGTAATACGTACTCTTGCATTGTAATCTGAAAAATATTGAATAAAGAGAAGGATGTTTTATACATACCTTTCTGTTTTATTTTCTCTGAGATAACTTTTACTTGAAATGAAATAGATCTACATCATCAAAATTGCTTTTTCTGCTTTGTTTTTACACAAGCATTGTAAATATGCAACTTACAGAGATAGGAAGGTAGAAGATGATATGCGTTTGGTACTGCTGTACATTTATTCGTATAGGAGAGACAGAAACACAACAATGGTATTCCCTTACCAATTTCCATGGGTATTCTTCTTAGAATTTGGCAGATGCAGGGACGAGTCTCTTTTATTAGTTTTATTACAAACATCACCGTGCTGTGAATTTCTGTTTGTTATACTTCGCCTATGTATGTACAGCCACAGTTGTTCACATAACATTGGATTATTTACATTCTACGCGTTCCTTTACTATTCTAACTATATACACCGCATTTCCACATTTTCATTCTTTCATTATCTATATCTTGTAGCATTTATTCTGGATTAAATTGAACAAAGAGAACGGAACCCCTTCCATTGCATAAATGCCTATGGGAATTCACGATTTCACCCACCAGCCCATAGAAAAGTTTCTTCCCTGTAATATGAAAACAAAGTTTTATTTTCTGGAGCAAAGATAAGATTCAGCTTTTTCTCCCCGTCTACTACGACTACCTATATATGTTTACTCAAACTGTAGTTTTACTTACACTTTAGGCTTACTTACAACATGTTACTAAAATACTACAATCTAAAAGTAAGCTCTTATACATAGTTTTCATGAAAATGCTGTTTTTGTCTTGCCACGCAGCTTGATCAAAATCTCTTTAGTATTTTATTACAAGAGACAGACAGAGAGTAATAATGAGAATGGCTAGCTTAACTCCTTTATAAAAACACAGAGTTGTTAGCAAAATAAGTTGTTTACGGAAAGAAACACATCTATTATGCATGCATCTATGATAAAAGTGTTGTATTTTATTATTCAGAAAACGTAATCAAGATTTAATTGCGATTTAGACCGGAAACAATGTAAAAAACAAACTAAGATCGCTTCAGATTCAGACAGCTCAAAGTACAGACAGGTTCGACCATTTCCACAAAGATGTCCTGCTATGGACTTTTTCAGTATGCAGCATTTCGTTCGGAACAACTTTTCCATTGCAGCTGCCAGGTCTCTTCTGTAGCTCTTCTTGTGTACCTTTTTGGCCACGGCCGTCTCTTTAGCTCATAGCTCTTGTTCGGCTGCTGCTGCTGTAAAACTCTACGTACACACAGTCGCATATACACGGACGGTTCACTTGCATGTACACACCATACGCGACGGCCCCGACTTCTGTTACCACACACATACGGCAATAAGATTAAAAATACGTTCCGACAAAAGAATAATCCATGTTTATGGATTAATACTTTTGCATGTTGCTACATAAACATAGCACATCAATTGAAACAAAACTGTGTTTGAACGAAATATTTGATACGCTCAGAACAAAAGGCTGAATAAATAACTGAAACAATTCAATTAAACGTAAATTGACATTGAACTTACCTTTGCTTTTTGGTTTGCTTGAGTTTATCAAAGGCCACTTTACCGGTTGGTAGCTTTAACAAAAAGTACGTAGCTACTTTAATTGGAAGATTGCATTAGCAGAATCAACTTAAATTCTACGAGTATCTCTTCTAAATTAAATTACAATCCACCAGAATGTTCAGCATGTAGTATTATTATGATAAAAAACTGCCTTTTAGTGCCACGGTGAAAATCTTAGCGTCTGTAGTATTGCATTATCAATTGGAATTATCCTGAGTAAAACGTAAAAATGCAGTGGAATCCGATGTATTCGCATCATCCCTATAGAAAAACAATGCCGCAGATTTATGCACTTGATTTTTAGCTACTACCTGTATACGCGATTAAGATAAGACATTTATGCGTATACGTACTTCATTGGTTGGTTGTTGGTTCTGATCGATTAAGTTCTTCATTGTTTTGCATTGTCGGGTCTGTTGACAGCTAACATTACATACCAAACACAGAACGTTCGAACTCTCAATGTAATTAACAGGGTGAATGAATCTGGAAGCCGACGGCAGCGTTTAATACTTGAAGGCTTTTGCTCATGCACTTCTATTACGACTACTACTACTACTGCTTTTACGCTTGATGTTCAATCGCCTTTGCTTTGTCAACGATGGAACAGTTGACCCCACCAACTCGGCTACAAATACTGTTTACGTGATAAACACTAAAGAACCATTATAGTATCCGCATGCAATATTATTGTACAGATGATGCAGTCCCTGAGTAGTAAAACTAGCAGAATTACTACATTTCCCTCAATATTATAGAAATTATACGAGTGAGGCTCTTTTGTACACATTCAAGCAACACTTGTATATATAGAGCTGTTGCTGTTGCGGTTTTGTTTTGCATAAGTATATATGTGTAGGTATATCTATTCGGTTCAAAGCCACGAATATCTCTGACACATTTAATTAGCCTGGTCTCTCTTCATCTCTATCCTTTCTCACTTTAGCCCCATTATGCTACAGCTAATACATAGAATATCACACGGAAACACAATACAAATCCTTTGAGTTGATACACAGGCGTTTAGCTCTCCTCTCTTTACGTGTAGAACGAACAACATGCATTTGTTTGGTTATTTAAGTGTTTTCCTTCCTACCGACTTAATTCAATGAAAATCTATTACCTACTACATTACCATTACCAGTCATAAATCAAAAATTCAACACAATCGCCACAGACCTCATGTCATATCTCTATGCACTAGAACTTGGAATGAGAGACACAAGGGCAAGCAGTAGGTATCAAATTTCGTATGCAAAACAAAGACCTTTATAAATACACCTTTTTACCTGTAGCGTTTCATTAAAATCCTTGCAACCCAACCGCTCTTATAATAATTCTAGCTCGTAAAAGGATATTCTTTAACAAGTCGAAAACTCTTCTGTACCTTTTATTTCCCAAATTAAGCCAAGCAAAAAATGGCTCAAAAGACAAGACCTGCCTTGTAAGGGATTTTTCTTTGGCATTTTGGACTTTTTATGAGGGTAGGCGCTGCAATTGATGCTTAGCGGATCTCATCAATCAGTCATCATATCATTTATTTAGAAATTCTCTCTGCAGTGCAGTCCGTAACTGAAGAACTCACACATGCATTGCATTGCAGCAATAATATCAACCCATCACAAAACACCTTCAAATTATTATTACTATTATCACTTACACATAAATGCAGTCTGATGCTGTTGTTTTCTCGCCGTGTTACATTACATCCCATTTAAACCACAAGTTATTGTATTCCAATCGAACGTAGGAAGACTTCAGTCTGCCAGAATGATAGGAAACAATATAGAATGTCCATCTTCGTCCAATTTACTTGACTTCCCAAGACTGAACGGGTTATTCTCTTGTTTGACTCATCTACTTACTTATTCTCATACAAACTTATCTGTACAGTGCGCTGGTACTCTAAAATGGAAATGAGAACGGCAATGCACGAAGCCTTTGTGTAATGGAAGCTACTCATGCATAAAACATCACGTCACCTGTGAGAGTCTGAAGATCATACAGTAATAAATAGAATACATATACATAGGGAATCTGATACGAGGATAGTTAGTACATGCACTTCGAACAAGTCACTTGGAGTAATCACACCTTATTGCAATATAAGTCAATAAGTAATAAAAATATTGTGGAAGTAGGGACATAATAATAGTAAGATGATGATCATATTTGATAATTGTACAATGGACATGTGTTATATATAGCACGTATCCACGTGTAACTGTCTACAGGCTAGGCACAGTTAAAAAAATCCAAACTGAATGATAAGATTGTAATTTTAGACGACTTAACTGACCTTATAGTTTATATTGTTTTTGGTTTGGTTGTAAATTGTTAAGCTGGGCAAGATGCTCATCTAAATGAGCGAGCGTCTCAATTCGTATTTCCTTTGAAAGGTTGTTTCACCTCTTTTGGTTAATACATTTATGTATTTTGTGTATTTGTGGTTGTATGTAATAGTATTACGTGTCTCTCGTACTTGTTGGTACTATATACAACATTATTACAGCGACGACCCATATATATATAGATGTAATAAGGTAGGGCTAATACTAATAAGTACAACTCGTGTAGTATCTGTGTTTATAAATGATGTATGCATGTAGGAAGGTTGTTATGCGTGTGTATTGTATGTAGTAGTTAAAACTTGAGCGTAGCATGACATGATATTGTTTTGAGGTTTGTTCGAAACGAAAGGGAAATGAATGCCGATGGCACTCTGGCTCCATTCTGTCCTGTCCACTAGACAAATCCACTAAACTGACCAACAAGTTGAAATAAACACAACAAAACTACCTAATCGAACTTAATATTATACTTTTACTGTCTGTGTACATGTCTATGTCGCAGGTCTAGATATAGACAGTGTGTAGACATAGATGTTGCATTGTTATGACTCGATTTGGTTGGTTTGGCCGTACTGGACAGACTTGTACTAAAATTAGAGACGTGAGAGTTGAAGAAAAAGCCGACGGCTCTCACTCGCCCTCTTGTTCGCTATAATTATCATGATTAAGGTGCATTTGAATCTGAAAATGTGTCTACACAAATACACATTAACTTCCTTTTGTAGATAATCTGATATCGTATTTTATTATATGCTGCTGCTTTATTGACGAAACGATCGTGACGAGATAAAACCGTAACAGAAGTTCACAACGGATTTTTCATTTTTCGTCGTATCGTATGGTTGTGATAAGACGTGAATGGACATTGACAATAAATTTTTAACGGGTTTACATTTAGTGAATAGATGCTCTACGAGATGTTTAGCAGACAGCAGATTTATTTAGGAAGACTAACAATCCTACTGTCGTTGTTTTTCGTTTTAAGTACAAATATTTTTTACAACAGTAGACGAGACACCTAGTAAAATTCAAATTGAATCTCTCTATATACATCGTATTTAATATTTTGTTGCAGCCTCATTAAATCTTTGATCTAGTTTCTTCGACGGTCGATGGAATACGAGATGATTTTTTCTGTCTATTCTCTCCATCTAAATAAGTAACTTTGAGTCTGTCTCATGCGAGTTTCTACGATCGCCAATCCCCTCCGCTCTCGATTCCCTTTTGTTTAAAAGAAACTTGTCTCTCAATGCCTTTGATCACGAGAAGATGAGTGAGAGAGTCGAAGTCCAGTCAAACCAGACTGTTCCATGAATGTTCGTATAATATGCAGTTCCGAATCATTCCACACGTTCACACAACGAATATATGCAGCGATCCTATGAGTGTCTGTAGGTATTATCATTGTGAATTTAATTTTCTTGGTACAAATATCTCTATAACCATAGTCAAGTAGAGTAAACAGAGATGTATATAATGATACGTAAAAATCTACAGTGGATCTTTAGTAGGGACTACTAGGGTCAGTAGAGCCGCTCAGATAAAGAAGAAGCTATAATATACAACAAGGTCCATCCCAGCCATAGCAGAAGTAACTAACAAGTAGTTAAAATACACAGAAAGAAATAGAATGCAATAAATTACTTGCATGCGATGAGGAGATGCACTGCATCTCAATTGTATAAGACTGCCTCTACACTGTTTTATCACACAATCTATCACTGTAGATAATATGGGCAATAATGTTGACGTAAGTTTGTGTGAATGCCGTTTGGATTCGTACTGTTTATAATAAAGACCACTGTATAGCTCAATAATTTACTGGCAAGCTGCATCGTTAAGTAATGAATTGGAAAGAAATGCTATACATTAATAAAAATTATGCACCGGACACAACCACATAAGAGCAAAATAGAATCCTCCGTCCGACGATTTGAGTTATATTTTTTGTACTTATAGTACTTACCTATTCTGCCAATTTTTTCCCACGCTAAAGAAACTTACTATATTATCCAACACAATCTCCGTAAAAGAAAATCATTCATGTAACTTAACCTGTAAAAATATTTTAGCAATGTACACAAACAAGATAATAATAACAGTCTGAGGCATGTAAGCGTATAATTTTAGAATGTGTCTTTTTACTTATGAGAGAAACTGAGTTGGGTGTTAGTTACTACATCGTATATATGTACATTTGTACATCTATTACGTGGTAGTATCTGCATAAAATGTATTGTGTATTTGCTGAAGGCATGTATGTAAATGGAAGAGAGTGTATAGTATGACACTATGGCTTCTACTGCGAAGTTATTTTATGTTACTGCACCTGAAAGAGAAACGTGAAATATTTGAGGGCATTGAGGGTAAATGCAACTCGTCAAATGTACAGATACAGCATGAATACAACATTTTTTCTATCTTGACTCATCTTATTATAGCGAGTTGAGAATGAAGTTGGTCGCCTTGGTTTACCTTGATATAATGCATGAACAAGGTTTCTGGATTGCTAATGTCATGTAATAATGTAATATATGCAGATAGGTTCGATCGACTGGATTTCATTTGTTACCACAATAAGAATACAGTACAACGAGTGGATGGTTGGGAGCCGCTTCTATATATGCGTGCTGAATGGTCTTGATCTTGCAACGTGCTAAGTTTGATTTGATCATAGTAGTCGCAGTCATAAGCAACATTACGTGTCCTATAGCTGCTCCTATGTACTTTTTGAGTGTGATTTGGCTGTTATTTGTATAAGTAGTAGTGGAAGGAGGGAGTATATTGAATAAAATCAGACGATGCACTTGTTGGACTACTCAGTCAGAGATATTATGTTAAAATGTTACAAGAGAGCAGAGCAGGGAACCACATAAGTCAATCAGCTTTTTCATTGCATGAAATACAAAATAGACAGAGCTATTTCATGAGCTTACATAGTTTCCTGAGAGAATCTCCCATTCTCATCTCATTGTCAGATGTAGTTTTTTGGAAACCTTATTACAATTACCAGACTGGTTATTCTCCCTTAGCTACTTACTGCCATTATTGCTAAACGTTAATCGTATATCCACCAAACGTTACATTGTTTCAAACAAAAATATCAAGTATATAGCTAAGAATACTATATATGTATATATGTAAAGGATTCATTTGGACGATTTTATGCGATGTTATGTTACGTATACGTAATTTACATCTGTTTGTATACATATTTCCTGTATATATATGCATGCTTTATGTAGGTACGTAAATGTGTATACAGTGTGTTTAGTTTACATGTGAGAGTAGGTAAGTGTACGTGTATAACAAATTACTGTAAATTACACGCATCTAATAGCACAAACGCCCAAATTTGTAGTTTACAATTGCAAGGGTTTATTTTCTTAATGAATGATAACTTTTCAGTTGCTACTCTTCTGCCTAGTTGAGTATCCTCTAATCAGCATAAATGTTATATTCTGCTGCTCCACACAATTGTTGGAGAACTTTGTTAACACGTTTCTGTAAATCAAGTTTCGTTGTTTCTAGAATTTTGTAATGAATGGTAAATTGGTTTTTTGTGAAATAAAAGGTAGCTAAGTAACAATGTATGGGTGCATAATACGCGCATGCATATACAATATAAGCTGGGTACTAGTACTAGGTAGTTTGATTATGTTAATGTGTAATGATTTGCAAAGAACCTTGAAGCATTGGTCGTATAATAAGTAAATCGTAATTCAATGTAGTAGTAGTAGTGGTACGCAACGAAAATTGCATCTTGGCGGTTGACAGGTTTTTATTCGATCTCAGGCGACAGCCTAAACATTTACTGCTCGTTGACATGTACAATTCTCCTGACATGACATAAACATACCTTAGTATGGCATGTAAAAACCTGCACAATCAGTTCAGGCTACTTGCATACGTACGTAGCAAGAAATGTTGATCCGTACATACATTTACAGATTTACAACAGTGTCCTTTAATTTGAAAAACTGACTCATACACATTGAGAACAGATCTAAGTGGTATAGGGAGTCATTTTATGTTCCATTGTGCAAACAAAGTAGATCCACTACATAGTTATCCAAGTAAGTCTGGTAAAGTGCTACTACATATTTCGGTTTGTCAAGAAATCTTGCTTAACTATGCAAATGCAGTTGGACAGATAGTTAAAATGAGCCATTTGAAACGTAAATGTACTAATAGAGATAAAGACGAGGTCGAGACTCTCTGTCGCAGCGAAAAAATGAAAAAGTAAAGCAAGCTAAACTAGCCGAACCTGATGTTGATAAGTGAAAAGAGCTCATTTTAATCCATACTTATTGTTACTATATAAAGTACGTACCTACGTGTATTTATGTAAGTAGGAGATATGCACTGAATGTAGTACATGAGCAAAGGTGCCTTTATCTAGAGATGCTTCAGCTTCAGAAAAGTTGCAGAGAAATGAAATAAATTGCTATTCAATCCAGATTCTCTTTCTGTCTACAGCTTCGTAAATCTACATGTTTAGCGAGACATTACTACCACAAGGAACAATTGAAATGGCACAATGATCCTGTCCAGTTTCCATACTAAAAGATGTATAAGTGCAGCGTATATAAGGAGCTACGTAGAGTGACTCGGATTGACTTAAGTGAATTTGAATAAATCGCTTCAGAGATATAGAGATACCCTTAATTGGCGCCTTACACAACACAACAACAAAACAATAGGTGCTCCAATAATCTTTCCAATTGCAACCTGAGATCTGCTACTACTACTTACTTTATTTCTTGTATATGCTACTGCTCCTGAAATGAGCTGAAGCAAATGTCAAATAAGACTGTAGTGATACATATACATACTTAAGTAAATAACTAACTAATCCAACTTGCCTCCTTGTCCAACTCACATTCACAGTGATGAAGACAAACCTGTATTGTAATCTCTGTGTCCATGGCTCCTACCCACGAAACAAAAAACCACTCAAAAACGCACTCGATTGTCATTTTCAATTAATCACTTGCTTCGCTATGATCTCTCTGACCAAGTACTTTTCTCTTGACACTCGACATTCAACATCAACAACTAACTAGTATACTAGTAGAGAGGTCAAATGACAAGTTCATCACCTCATCATCTCCACAGCACAACCAACCATCTCATGCTTTCAAAACTGCTTTATGTCGATAAGCGTCAACTTAAAATCAACTTACTCATTTCATCATTAGCCTTACTACTGTTGCTTCTTTGTATATATAGTGGTCGTTTGTCTCGGTATTGGTGCAGCTCTCATACTATTCTACTGCCACTAAAATGAACAAAATTTTATGATCTGATTCCTATCAAATGATGCGTCCATTATAATATCTACTATGGAGAAGTAGAGTCAAGTCAACAGGCAAATTTACCGAAGAAGATTTATGCAAGACTTACCTTCAGAAGGTTAGGGTTGTAATATCAGAGAAAGATGCAATCACTTTTTATCCCAGGGTGCCGTGATACGCATTATACGTAATACCTGTGAGTCGGTGAGCGCAGTGATTCATTCAATGCATTCGTTAAACGTGAAGGTTGTTTCGCAATAAAATGGCAAGTTTTATATTGTAAATTGAAGCTTGTATTTATGCAATATAATCCAAACAATTTTCACATGTGGAAATGTACTAGCCGTGTACTATAGTAAAATGCAGTTCTATTATTTTTCGACCCATCTGTCTTACATGGGCGTATTTTCACCAATCAATGTTACAAATCGTGTGATATTTGTACCTTAAATGCACTATTAACTAATCTGACCTTGATAATAAATCTTATAATTTCTGTTCACAACTTTCCTTTTGACATGGCTAGTTGAATATATTTTATAGTCGTCCAGAAAAAGTTATGGCTGGTTAGATCCGTAAAAGCGGTAAAAGCTAGATAATATTTTGGGGTACAGTAATACAAAATATTTTTAAGGCTAATAAAAGCTTGGCAATATGCAAATATTCTTTAATCCGCTTCACATTAATCGTTGACTAACAATGTATAGCTCTGAGACTGAGACACTACTATACAGTCGTTTCTTTAAACTGCATTAATTTTGCAAGGAAAAGTTTATATAAAATTACAGTGAAACCACACTATAGGACACTACTCAGAAAATGTACTTTACTTAGATCTGCGTGTAGGTATAGTATTCCATGATGATGCGACGAGTTCTGCTCTGGAGCTTTTAGGCAATATTTACAAAGGTAATCAAGCTGCTACCACCAAACCAGACAATTACATACTGCATATACCTAACAAGCATTAACCAAGACCTACAGATAGTTTACATGCAGTTCACGCCAATATAAACTGTGTATATATATAGCCTATACTTTTACCCTGGCCAAATATTGGTAGTTTGTATAGTTGTATGCAAAATAAATGTAGTTGCAAGTACCTACCTTGAATTTGCCAAGTATTGGATTTTAATACCGTCCTGTCCTACCCTACTGCCTATCTGTGTGCAGCGTATGTAATGTATATACTATAGGGAATATAAAATGCAAATCCAGGGACATGCATCGTGACCCCTGCAATTTGCAGTGAAATAAACTACACAGTAGAGAGTATGTACTGAGATTTTTAATGAATGCATTTTGTTTCATGTTATGTAATGTAAGTAAGTATGTTATGCGAACGGATCATCACAACTCACAGATCACATCACATCCCTTGGCATTATGTTCCTCAAATCACAATAAGAAACCTGATGGACAGGATTGGAAGAAACTTGACTTTGACTATATAAGGAGACTCATCTCTGTGTACTCACATATATCTGTTTACAATGTTTGCCATGGGCCGACATTAATTTTCCATTTTTATATAGGCCTAACCTATCTATATGTCTTATACTACTCACAAGTCCACCGTTTAGCAAGTTTGCTTGGAGATTTTCTGCACAAACGTGAGTTGTATGTGTGAGTACTATACTTGTAGAGAATATGTACAACAAAATGCAGTAGTTCTCTACTTGCTTTTGTGTACTGCTACACCTTAAAACTGTGCACACACACACAGTGTAAATATAAATGTATTAAATACTATGTATATTCCTATTGTTGAATATAACCGAGAATGACTATAGGGATTATGTATATTATTTGTATGTGTTACTAACATTATTATTGGAGTTGGAGGAATCTACCCGCAAGTAAATAAACAGGCAACTTAGCTTCAGTATATATTCTTTGCCGTGTTAAAGAGAAATGTTGCCAATTTTCCTTATCGTTGATATTGAAAAACTGCATTGCATGCAGTCTTTGAATTATCGTCACAAAAACTGGATTTGAAGGCGGTTCATGTGTTTCGGGTAGGCGCAGCCAGAAAAATCTAATGCAGTCGAATGGTATACACATAAAAGACCAGAGTTTTCATTCGAATAAAGCTACTGCTACTAAATCCTTGAGTATTCGTGCTTACAACATTTACATGAAAAGGTTGTGGTCATTTTCCCTTTCCGTTGCTGTGTGTGTATGTAGTTTCTAGCTGTAAATAAATGTAGGCACAAACACTTTACAAATAAAGATAGTTTTAAAAATAATTTACACACGATTGCAGCACAGGTTCTACATGACGATGCTCTTTGATTTGAATTATTATGGTATGTGAATGAATATTCCGTTACAAATTTGAAATTGCATTGCTATCACTAGGTCGACAAAAGGTTGGCCTGCTAAAGACCACCAAGTAGGTTGGTGTGGCATTAAGGAAGATAAAAATGTAGTGTAGTGCAGCGTAATAAATGTGAAGAAGGGAGAGAGTGCCTTCGTGTATAAAGGGCCCGTGGGTAATAGAAGGGTCTTCAGGGGGTCCTTTCATTCATCTCCACACACCTCTTTACATAATACACTTCCCTACTGTACTAATCGGAGTAATTCAACTACTCCGGCCTACTTCTCATTGTTTTTAAATATTTTTTTTATTTAAGGAAAATTTTCTGTGTTACAGTCAAGAGAAATAATAAAATAACATAATCGAATGTTCCTCAAGCATTCAATAGAAATGGTCTGATTTTTATAAAGTCAACCTGTCCCCTTAGGCCACCTGCTAAGCAAGGCAGATCACTATTATTCGTATCAGTTAAGAGGTAACTGAAATCGCCCGAGTATATATAAAGGCTCTTTTTTTACACACTCTTGTCCATCCAAATCCAAATTCGTATAAGACTACTATGAAACAAAGTGTTTCGTTTCAAGTGCGAGTCCCTTCTGCTTTATATGCACACACTTGGATAAAAAAATTGATACTGACTTCACTTCCCTATGAGTTTGGTCCTTGAACTGAGTTTTAAAACACTTTTATGTCTGCCATGTATGTGCATATACTTAAGTGCTTCGTCGTGTTCATAATGGCTTAGTGACGTGGTCAGCTTTTATTTGGCTCCTCTTTTCATCTGTCAACGTCCCGTCTTTGTGAGCTACATCGACAGATTATCATTTCACTTTTCCAAGTGGACGTATAGCAAAGTAAATAAGTACATACCTAATAGTATTACTGTATACGTTACTTAATACAGATATTAACTGACCAGTTCCTTTTACACATAAAAACATATCTTTGTACAAACACAACACAACATTTCGTTTTCCCGAAATTGTACACAGTCATTAGTCATTCTTAATGGTAATATAATACAAATCTGATATAATTTATCCATACAAGTGAACACAATAATATTATCACCATTATATAAGAAGTATACACTTTGTTATATTGCCGTGAACAAATTCACAGTGTGGGACGTGAACAGAAATTTCTTCTAAAATTACCTCTCTAAGGTGTGTACTGTGACTGCAATTTACCTGTTTGTTTTGTGCTGGCACGTGGTGTCAGATAAAGAAAGAAGATTTGCCAAGTGAGGCTTCAATAAATTCTGTTTCACAGTAGATAAGTGCATCGTGCGTAGCATTCTATCATCAACATGCTAAAATGGACATCTCGCCTACGTGTCATTCATTTTATAACTTTACATCAGCAAGCGTTTAGTTTTCAAAAAGAAAAAACATGAGTGTTGTATATCATGCTTTATATAGACACATATTTATCGCGTAGTGAATTTCCCTCACATTAAGATTAGCGTTATTGCTCTGACTGAGGTAGTTTTGTTGATAACTTCGCAATTTGATACATATATAATTATTTCAGACACCTTTTAACAACAATTTGCATCTATTTGCATATTTAGGTTTTCCATGTCGATCATATTGGAACTAACACACAGCCCAAGCAGCACAACACCTTAACTGCATACTATACACTCGTCAGTTGAATTGAAAATGCAAATGCATTCATTGTTCATTCTTTCTCCATCGTTGCAATGTATATTACTTGCAAAATCCAAAAGTGTTAACGAAACTTGAACATTCCTGTGGGCTCATCTGATGCTTGGAATAATAACAGTGTGTCGTGTGAAAATCGCATTGACTGTGACCACCTACTGCATTTTTACATGTGGAAAAATAAGGCAAGGCTGTGTCAAGTTTATGTTATTATACATATTCCACTTCTTCTTAAAGTGTTTACTTTAGCTATTGATGATGGCGAAGAGAATTTATAGATACGTATTACTACACCAATTCGCTCACAGTTTGAAGCAAAATCCCAGAGGGAGATACGACCATACAAGAAGACGAACGACATTGAATCATTCATTATCTTCGCAAAACAACATACTGTCCATTAAATTGCACTTCCATATTTATCACTTGTCAGATTATTCGAAATCCTAAATCTGGAGAACAGTAAAGAGATTTGCAGAATAAGCTGCGAACTGAAACTCGTTTTACTTTAAGAGTGCTGCAATAACAAGAAGTTTTTCTTGTATAATATCTCCACAAGCAGCATAGTAATAGATTTCTTATATAATCTGTTCTAACCATAGGAGTGCACTTATCTGCATGCTATGTACATAATACATTCGTAATAATACGCAACTTAGCATTAGATAACCCACGATATAAATTACCCCATGCACATTTGACATTAGACAAGAAAACATGTGAATAGTAGGAACATAACCATTCGCGAAATATATACGAATATTTTATACTGCAACAGTGCATGGTTGTATGGTGGATACTTCAGATAGAACTTAGATTGCACGGGGCCCAAAGATGCGAACCAAATGCGGTCAGCATCTTCAAATTATATAAGGGCAGTCAGTGTACGTATACTATAATTTTTTGCTCACAATTAGCATTATCTGAATGCAGGATGTGTAAAGGGAAGGGGTTGCATTTTAGCAGGAACGCAATGCTTTAAGAAGTTAGTACTTGACGAGCATCACACTGCATCGGCATCTTGCATCACATATCAATGGGGAGTCATCACAGGACACAGAGAGCTATCATCATCAACCTAAACACCAAACTGAACCAAAACCCTAGCCTGTTTAACTCTAACTAAATGCAAAGACCCTATAGCTGTAATCATTTATTTTATGAATCTCTCTGCCTATGCGAGATTCTACTGTTGTAACGTTTATATTCTGTTCCTATTTGTTAGTAGATGTAACATTGCAAAAGATAGGGTAGAATCAAACTGACCTTGGCGTCTCTCATACTCTCAGAGCTCAACTCTTTTCTAGGTTTTTTTCCTTCTTTTGATATTCCATCGACTTGAACGCTTAACGTCAATTGGCCTTAGCATGTACAGAAGAAACGTTAAGTTCGTTAAATTACTTAGTATAACATAGAATCGTCAAAGTCATTGTTATTTAGTTTAGCATTAGGGTGTACTACTCACTGTACATTGCATATTATTATACATTCATCGTTAAATCCCTTGTGGCATGTGCATTTTTTAATACCACTACTATACTACGTACGAGTTTAATAATAGTGCAAGCGTTTATCTCTATTAAAACTTCTAATGCATTAAATATAAGGTACATTACTATTGCCTACTTTTTATTAAACTTTGGATTTTTCTGTCAGTTCCAACTGCAGAATTACATCTGCAAATAATTTATGTATGATACCTATACGCAATAGGCTAATAAGAAGTGGAATAGTAAATTATTTGTTGTAATGACGACTCTCTGGTGAAGTAGGCACAGTACTTTTGTACTTAATTACTTAAGTGAGTTGTATTTGTACTAAAGGAATTCTTCTATACGCTTTGATTGTGTATTGTGTGTGCAGGTATATATGGGAGAGGAAAGCAATTCAAGTCTTTTAATAAACCATTTGCAACGGTGCAATAAAGTATCGTAAGGGTATTGTGAACTTCGACACGAAAACATTAACTGTGACACCATAACATCAACTCTAAACTCTATG